>JAACJN010000249.1:0-66781 GCA_013368555.1 Collybiopsis confluens | reverse complement strand
AGTACTCGTATCTTTTCAGTATCCCGTTGATCATGATATATTCGATCGGATTTACAATCATAAAGTATAGGGAGGGGTATATTTATCTTGCACTGGAGGGAGGTAAGTACCAACGTTGCTCATGCGCGAGTGAGATGCTTAGAATTTACAGTGATACCAACGCCATATCAGCTATGGGCGCAGAACTCTCGAGACTGCATATTTCCCTTGACTTTATGTTTCGCTTTGGCTTGGTCCCTCGAAATGTAAGTAGGCCGGCATACTTTCTATGAGTGTTCTGATCGTATTCGGACAGGGTTACTCACTTGGAAGGTGTGTATACGCATCAGACATGGAAAGAGGCGAAGATATTCATTGCGGATGGCAGAACTATGCTTTTGGCTTTTCGTGATCAACACAAATGCCAACCAACATGACTGGTTCCAGAGCCGTTATTTCAAGAAGCTGGATCGTGGGCTCTGTAGGAGCCGTGATTTATATGCCCCTCTTTAGTATTTTCACACGCGGTAACCCATTGAAGGTATCATCGTGCTTGTATAGGGAAGCGATTAACTCGGTGCTGATCCGTCTCTTTTTGCACAGTCCGAAGCGTATACTTTCCTCGCTGGAAGTATTGGAAGCCTTGGCCTCACGGTTGCGTTTATGCCAGTGCTGTGAGCTGGAATTATTTATCATCGAAAGTGTTCGAATAGCAGACTAACGATCTGTCCTAGTTGGAGCTTCCCATCCATGTTGAGCGCTCTGGTAAGGCTTCCGTCCCGGTTGTCGCGTTGTCGTTGGTCTGACCGCCATGCCGTGTAGAAATCACAAGGAGCTGAAAGTGCTACTCTCGCGAGACTGACCAAGTTTCATGAGTTGAACGTTCGTAATTTCACCGTCCCCACTGCCGTTGCGAGATCGAATTGTTCACTCTGATCATTCAGACCATTCGCGTTGCCTTTCGATACCTGTTTACCGTCCCTCTGCTTATTTTGGGTATCGATGGTGTTCGACCCCATCACCATATTAACAATAGCAATTTTTGGACAGGTATTTATCGCTCTGTCTGTATGTACTAAGCCAAGGTTCTGATCGTCTCGCTCTCAGACATATTGACCTTTATTGCCGCTATAGGCTGTACTGTTTCTTCTGGATAACGTTGGTCGTACGCTTGTTTTTTGTATTCGGCAGCACGGCTCTTAATGCATGATGTCGTGTCCTAGATTTTCTTCCCTCGCTCCCTGGAGAAAGAGCTCGCAGCCCAGGATGCAGCCAAGAGCCGCAAGCAGTCCCAACAAATTGCTACGGCATTCTCAGCTACGGCACTCTCAACTACGATGAGCATGGGTGACGATGCGCATGCTTTTAAGGCTCAAGGTTCTTTGGTCAACCAGGAAGACGCACGTCACCCTCATAGGGGAAACATAGTGCCAATGACCGTCGCATCGAAACACTCCAACGGGATCCCGCATAGTACTCCACAGGAGCAGTCAGAAGTTCCAATCCGACCGAATCGTAAACATGGCTCGGTAGTTGAATTAGGAGGTATTGGTGCTGCTCCAACTCGGTACAACCTATCTACATTTATGCAGCCCAGCCGGAGGTGCAGCGACGATAACGATGATATCGAGCTCGGCGAGCTTGTCTCCCCTGCCCCGCTACGGAGTAGCTTTCCACCGCCTTCTGTGTCATCGGATGGCTGTAAATACGTGAATCCCATCGTCCACGTCTATACGTCACCTATCGGTATGTCTTCCTTGTCTGGTGTTCGGTCATCGTGAGCTGACACTTTCATCATGACAGATCTGAGGGCGAGTTGAGGGACAAAATCACGTCTTGGAGCGGGTCTGAGTTTACCCTGAAATCAACCTGTGGATTCCAATTTCCTTGCGACCTTTTTTTCTTTTTTTTTCTAGATGCTTCCCACCCTATTAAACACGTTGCACAGCAAATTAACTTTATCTTAATGTATCAATCCCAGTAGATGTAACTTGTGCCGGAAACAATGAAAAAAATTTATCAGCTGCGCGCTAAAGTTGGCACTACGCCTTACACCCTTGCCCTCATTTCTGGATCAGCGATGGACGTTGGGGTGACGTCCTGGGATCTAGCTGAATCCCCGTTCAATTCTGTCATAGGCACAAATCACGTACCTTCTTCAGCGGAAATGGCCAATATCAAGACATTCATCAGCGAGTCGCAGCGAGAAAGGTCACGACTAGAGTCTGAAGTGCGTCGATTACAGGCTGTTCTGCATAAAAGCAGTGAATTTATCGAAGCTCATCGGGCTCTCATATCTCCCATCCGTCAACTACCTCCAGAAACTCTTGCAGAAATCTTTGTATGGTGTCTACCAACGGATATTGGGTACTCAGTCCGAAGCCTGAAACAGGCCCCGCTCATTTTCACCACGGTGTGTCGAACTTGGAGGAACGTTGCTTTGGGCACCCCGAGGCTATGGAACTCGCTGCATATCTACCTTCCCCCAACCTAACCGACGAAGCATTCTTCGAGCGAGAAGCCGGGATCTCGCTATGGCTTGAACGCTCCGGATCTCTTCCCTTATCTATATCCTTTCATGGCAGAACAAGCCACGTCGCCAGTTATGGAGTGGACGAAAACATGACGAAACAGCATATGGCATCTTTCTTTCGGTCCATAATGCAACTCTGTAACCGAACCGTGGACCTATCCCTCTCTCTCTCTCCGCGAGACTACGTTCTTCTCGAACAGATATGTCCTCCGCAGCTCCCAGTGCTCACCTCTCTGTCATTGAGAGATGCGAATCTTCACGAGGGTATATTCGATCATCTGGATGAAGGTCCCACCGAGATCTCATTCACGTCGCTATTTCAGCGCATGCCGGCGTTGAAAAAGCTGCAAGTGAAAGAGTTTGCTATCCGGGGGAGCTCTAGTTATACCTTTTGCATCCAGACACTCACCAGTATCGACCTTTCTGCGGACGGTACTGGTTCCTTTGGGGTATTGGTGGACGTTGTTCAAGGGCTGAGCCTGTTGTCGCAGATGCCCAAACTCCAGTTTATCAGAATGACGGTACAGCTCGGTGTGGGTACTGACGAGGAAACAACACCGCTTCCGACTGTTCAGTACGGTCACCTAGAGGAATTGCGTCTGACGTTTGTCCGACGCTCGCGGCCGCTACAAAGAGATCGAATGACGGCTTTCTTCGAAAGCCTCCAATGCCATTCCTTGCGAACGTTATCAATGTCCTGGCAAGGATCGTTGATATCCGACATCCCGTTCCGAGCGCTCCCTCTGTATTCGGTGGAAACACTAGAACTTAACATAACCCTCGTATCAGAGAGTTTACTCGAATGTCTTACGCTGACTCCCAATCTAAAATCCCTGTCTTTTCGAGCAACGGACTGTAGATCCGACACGACTCCCACTGCATTTGTCTATTGCTCCCTAGAAGATCTGCACCTCCTGGCCCTCACTCGTTCCTCACAAAACCCAACTCCGCTCTGTCCCCGTCTCCGATCTTTCCAATATCTAGAAAAAAACCAAGGGAGGTCTTCAGGTGATCTCGTTTCGACTGCTGTCCTGACGGAGTTTATTCAAAGCCGGGAGGGTACACTCGAACGTTGCGATATGCTCTTTCCTGCCATGCCGTTGTTTAAGGAGGAGGAGTTGGTTAGGTTGAAGGGATAAAGATGAATGGTGGGATGAGGTTGAAGCTGTGCAGCGCAAAGCCTTATTGGATGACGAAGCTGGATGCGCCGACTGTGGGGTTGGTACCTTGGTGGCAGCACCATCTGCCTTTGAGGAGGGGATACGAAGCTTCGGATATGGAAGGTCCTTATGGTACAGACGAGATAATATAAGGGGAGGTTGTTTTTTTGGATTGTTTCATTTTCCCAATGCCCATCATTACTTCGAACGACGACTGCGATATGGACTAACTTTAACGTCCGTCTCCATCGTCTCCATCACCGTTCCCCCCTGAGCTCAATCCTTTTCTCCACTTGTCCGTCCATCCGTCCCCAGAGCCCCCGGGCCCCTCCGACGTGCACCGGCACCCCTCCTTTTCCTCTGGGGTCTAAACCCCCCTCTTCCTCTGTCGCCTGTCTGGGATATGAAAAGGGAGGACAGAGGGAGGACGTGCTTCAATCTGGAGCTTTGAAGGCGAGACTAGAGATGGGGAAAAGACAAAATAATCTATAAGGGAGCAGGCGGGGCGGGATAACTGCCATAACCAAAGATCGGAGAGGGAGGACACCTACATGTAGTATTGAATCCCACGGGCTTTTTGTTTGGTGCATATCTCGGTACTGCAGTCATTATTATTGTTCGAATGTAGATTACATTTACATTGACAATACAGCTCTTTAGTCCGTGTTGAAAACACTTGTGTTTCATCCCGGTCAGGCCCGAGCATGTCCGTATAACTCAGAGGCTAGAGTGTGAGATTGCAATGATCGCCAACCCTTACAGATTTCCAGCGTCGTCTCGCTGCAGAGTCTTCAGAGTGCTGAGGGAGCTGTCTGGTTGGGCTAAGGCTCTGGCAGAGCCGGTTCGCAGAGTGCCTTGTTCGCAATGCCCAAGGCGCTCGGCTAACTCCGCAACAGCAAACAAGAAGACAAGAAACGGGATGAGGCGGGATGGGTTCCGCGAAGGGAGCTGAGCGCGTGGAGTGACTACTCAACGCAGGCCAGTGAGACGACTGGTCGTGGGCGGTAGCGAAGAGACGGAAAGCTTCCGTCTCTTCGCTTCCGCTCCGCTGGACGTTGATGCCGAGCTACATTCTTCACTCGGCATCTGACACATTCCAGCGTCGTCTCGCTGCAGAGTCTTCAGAGTGCTGAGGGAGCTGTCTGGTTGGGCTAAGGCTCTGGCAGAGCCGGTTCGCAGAGTGCCTTGTTCGCAATGCCCAAGACAAGCCACTTGTGGCGACCCGCGAACAAGGAAGGAAGCGTAGCCCAACCCAGAGCAACAAGTGGCAACCACGGAGTATATTCGGAGACCGTACATAAGTTCATAATACTCATAAAAAGAGGCATAAAGTCCATAATAATCATAAAGATAGGTATGAAGTCCATAATGATCATGAAAAAAAAAAAAAAAAAAAGGCAAATACAAACTAAGACATGACGCAGGATATATGTTTCGAGAAAATATCTTGGAATGAGCGAATATAAAGCTCGTAAGCAAGTGACCGCCACCGTCCAGCAATACATACGATTTCGGGACTAACACCTTGAGCCAGGAGGTAAGATGCGCCACCAATTCTGAACGAGTGGCCAAAAGCATTACCCCACCCCATAGAAGCGAGCACACTATTGACTCTTGACAATGATGACTTGCGGACAAGAGGGCGAATCGACCCTGAATTGTCCTTCCATGAAAACAACGGGTCCCTACCTGAAGCTGGCACAACACGCTCCAGGTTAATGAGGGCAGCGGCAGGGCATAAGTCGCCACCCGTTGGTAAGAAAACTGATTGAGATCTTCCAGGCTCGGCCGTTTTTGCTTTCGGTAGATCAAGGCGAATGTACTCCTTACCCAATGAATCTACCAGGAGGTGCGCATCGGCCCTAGTGATGCTGGAGTTTGGTGAAAATGATGATCTACTTCGGACCGAGACTTCACCCCAGCGCATAAGACCCCAGAAAGCGCACGTGCAGGCAGCCCATAGGCATGCATCAAATCCATCCTCAAGGTTAAGTGAGAGACGAAGAGCTCTCATCATGGGAATGGTAATGGGCGGGCGAGGTGGTTTCAAACGACGTGTGCCCTGGATTCTGGCTAGACCTCTCAAAGAGAAACGGATAGTTGCAAAGTCGTTCTCTGACAATGGAGGACGCCACCCCTGAGCTAGATGCCATGCACAAATTCCGGACAAATACTTTAAAACAGTATCGACGGCAACTGTTTCCCAAGGAATATTGCAAGGGAAGGCAGGGTCAGAAGGATCGGGGTCTGTAGCAGCCCAGAGAGCAAATGAGTGAAGTAAAGGAGGTGATGCTGGAATTCTATCTTTTTCCGCCACAGAGAAGACGTCACAGAAAATATGATATTTCCGAAGCGCGGATCCAACCGACCCAGGGTCACCTAGTGAATTGGAAGTCGCAAGCTGGTGCAGGTAAAGAAGAACTGGAACGTCCAGGACGGGGTTGGGAGGAGAGGAGATACCTTTCCACTTGAACATCCTCTCTCCTGCGGCGCAATCGGGACGTAACGGCGAAGGTTGGAGTACAAGCGATGAGATATCCTCCACCACTCGGTCAGAACCAGGCGTGATAGATGGAACAATACGCTGCGCTCGAATTACGGGGTAGGCAAAAATACTGGCCTGAGTTTGTCCGCAAGATGTGGGGGAAGTGGGATAGACAAGCCCTTGCAAATGCGAGGAAATCTCGCCAGAAAGGCTGGAATATCTCCCCGAGACAGAGGATCTGAGATGTTGTCCAAGGAAGCGACGTGTTCGGGAGAAACCAGGAGAGAATGATGAGCCAACAATGTATATATCTTCTTTAGTATCACGTTCGCTGATCGACTTTTTGACCTTCCTTTCCTCAAACAGCCGACAACCCCCAAATTGTCCGAACGAAGCCGAAATGTTGACCACTTTGGCTTGGAGACGTGAAGGCCGAGGTGTATTACTGCTCGCAGTGCAAGTTCTACAGCAACAGTCTCCGCCCAAAGAATGTCAAACTCGCATTTTGGGCCTACTTTGAAACCTGGGGCCCAAGTCCATACCGCCCAGTAATCTCCCACAACAATGGCAACACCATACAAAGAGCTTGCATCCCCCCACCATCCGAGATCGATGGGTCCAGGAGAGACTAGGGCATTTCGTTTGGGAGAATTTCTAGTAACCAGAGTATCCATGAGATATCGGCATCCACAAAATTGGGCACACTGAGTTTGGCTGAAGAGGAGCGAAATGACCGAGCGAATACACCTGCATAAACGGACCATCAGTACGCCAACTTTAATTTAGGCTAACATAAGCGAACCTGAAGACGAAATAAATGGTCGGATTAGAGGGTAGATACACGAAATATGGATCAATTTCCCTTGAAGCGAAAGTGCTTGTGATTCCAAAAAACGTGCACCCGGGATTCTCCAACCCTTTAGGATTTCCACAACGGACTCCAATTTTACTGGCGGCATTGAAACCACCTTCCGAGCTAAGTCCCAGAGAAAACCAATGTACTGTTGTATATGGGAGAAACACCGAGTCTTTTTGATGCTCCACGGTATCCCAAATGCACCTGTGAGAGCAACAAACTCTTCTTCCGTCCAGGATTGGTCGGGGAATCTGATTGCGAAGAAGTCGTCGACCCACTTTAAAAGACCACAGACGCCCCATTTCTTGTATATTGCCACGAGCATATCTGCAATGGAGCCAAAGACGCCGGCGCTGGTCGATAAACCAAAGCAGACTGCACGGTCGACATATACCATGTTGTCCCAATACAGGCACAAGGAATTCTGCTGGGCCGGGAAGACAGGAGTGATTCGATAGGCTGCTGAGATGTCAAACGTCGCTGCTTTGCAACCCTCGGGAAGTGACAAGATCAGCTCGGCTGTGTCTGCAAAAGTCCCCCACTCTGTTGGGAAGTCGTCTGAGTTCAGTTGTGCGTTCACAGAAGGAACATCTGAATTTTGCGGGTATGACATGTCCTGGACCAGCCGAAAGGAATTTGAACCGGGTTTGGGAACAAGACCAAGAGGGGATGTGCGAAAAGGCCCAATCAGTGCTTCTAGCTCGTTCGGGTATACGCTCGCGAGAACCGACCAGCGGCTTGTTCTCCGGTGATGTAACTTGATATAAATTTGGTACTGAGTAGTGAGGAACGATGATTGTCGAAATAAATAACAGCGTGAGAGAAGTTCTCTCACGCCAACATCAAACCCATTGGATACACCGTCCACAATGTGTGTCCAGTCATCAAGGAGGTCAAACGATACCAATGTCTCCACCAAGACCTCGGGAATAATTGGTGAGACCACGGTTCGCGGATCACTCGCCTCGGGGGCAAGTACCTGCGCCATGCTCGGCAACTCCACAGAGGGAGCACTCGTGAGCGCCAGCACATTCCGGACGGGAGCAGGAGGACGCTCGCGTAAAGTTGAAGCAAAGAGCCTTGCCTGATGTTGTGATGAGCTTGTTAGGGTATCTCACATCACCTGCAAGCTTGGCGCATGGACGGCCGGCGATGGTCCTCTCTGCAGAGCAACTGGACGGACGGCACCCAGTTGCTCCGCATCGAAAGCAACGGCCAGAAGGTTTCTGATATGGCAACGGTCTCGCCCTTGCCGGTTTTGATGTTCGAGTGTTTGACGAGGATATCACTGCAGCACTGGGGCTTTTTAAACCTTCCTCGTGTGCCAGTTTAGAGCGAACGAGATTGAGCCGGTGGTAATCATAGACACTGATATCAAGCGAGCGATGGGAAGCGACTGCACGGTGGAAATCTGCATCATAAGCCATTGCAATCTTGAAAGAAAGAGCATGGCCGATATTGATACAGTTACTGACGTGGCTGTTCCACAAACTTCCTATATCATCACCGTGAACCTCCGCCACTGTCGAGGCCAGGAGCTCGAGGCAACTACGCCACTCCACGTGAGGGATGTCCAACTCTCCCGCACGGCTAGCATGGGCCTCTGCAGCCACAAGTGAGCCAGATATGGCATCGAACGAAATTGAGGTGGAGGTGGAAGTGCTATTAGAGCGGTTCTTCATCTGAAGATAGGTTAAGGGCACATAATCGTAACCCCTAACAAGGTGAAGAACCTTCTTCGGAATGTCTGAGGGAACAGTAATTAATGAACGGGCTTGGCAACGGAGACCACAAGCACACAAAAACAGATGCCACAAGGGCACAGAAACGAAAGCCACAAGGGCGCGGAAACAGAAGCCACAAGGGCACGGAAACGGAAGCCACAAGGGCGCGGAAACGGCGGCCACCAGGGCACGGAAAACGGAAGCCACAATGGCACGGCGATCGCAAGACAGCAACGGGAGCCACAACGGCACGGCGACCACAAATAGTGGTAGATACGGCAGATGGGAAGACTCACCAATGTCAAAAGGGTTCCCTATAGAACCTTTAACAATGACCGGGGTAGTAACAACGGGTTTCCGGGGGGCTATAACATGGTTACCACCTGTTGCGCTTCTGATACCCAATTCGATAGCCGACGCAATCTCAGCTGCGAAGGCTTGCTGAGATGGATCCAAGGAGCCCATGAATGGCATGTTCTTAGCCGGTGGAGCGGAAGGAGCCTTGGGTATAGGTTTCTTAGGGGTAAAACCAAAGGCCTGGAGGTTTCTCTGGACAGGTGGATGAAGCGAGGGTTTCTCGGAAGGAGCAGAGGAATCCAAAGTGGATGAGCGAGGGGATCTGGTTTCGGTGTTAGCTGGATGACTAGCGCTAGTGACAATAGCAGAGTAGGGGGGATTAGGGTCCCTAGAACTGAAAGGCCTGTAGGGCAACACCGAAGAAGATCCGGTGATGTTAGCTATGCTGAAAGGTGAGGCGCTGGATGTGGAACCTGGCATCCGTATGCTCCCTAGGTGAGGAGGAGGTCCGTTAGAGGGCTGGTCGCTAGGAGGCGTAGTGTTCGACATTTCAGTGAGGTAATATGAGAGTGTAGTGTTGTAGAATTAACAAATGATAAGGTAGACCTATTCCGCGAAGGGAGCTGAGCGCGTGGAGTGACTACTCAACGCAGGCCAGTGAGACGACTGGTCGTGGGCGGTGGCGAAGAGACGGAGAAGAGACGGAAAGCTTCCGTCTCTTCGCTTCCGCTCCGCTGGACGTTGATGCCGAGCTACATTCTTCACTCGGCATCTGACACATGGAATCTCGAAGTCCCGCGTTCGAATCGCGGTACGGACTCTTGCCTTTAATAGAATCCAATTTTTGGCTCTCTTTTTCATATAATCTCTATCTGATGGATGAGCAGGAAGGGTCTTTGGCCTGTCGGTTTTATCTTTTCTTCTTTTCACTCAGAGCGTCGTTTCGATTTGGATAGGAAACACTATAACTCTTTGAACTATATACAGCTGTATTATATATACACATTTGCTCAACACAGAAGCAAGCGACTACTTGATTAGATACACACATAAAAATCGACCAACCGAGTCTCGAAGCCACAGGTTCCTCCCACATCCCACCAATCACCCTTCCCTTACCTGGTTACTTTATAATATAAGATCAAACCTTTACTGACCAAAAAAATTGTCCTAACCAATCACCGCACTCCCAATGGGGCTGATTTGGGGAATCATTTCTTCCACGCCGTCTTCTTCTGCACACGCTTCTCAACTTTCTTCTTCTCAGGCCTCTCAACAACCTTCACCTCAACACCACTCTTTCCGAGCTCCTCAATCTTCTTCTCCCACGTCCCACGTACTCTATCCCATTCAGGGCCTCTGACCGATAACCCGACTTTGAGAACCAGGGAGGAATTCTCTGACGACGATGGCCGCCTACGTGACTCGAGGAAGGCATAGAGGGAATCCCATGGATGCTCTTCCGAGTGCATCTCTATCTCCAATCGCGCCAGATTAGGCACCAACACTTCCTCCTTCCCTCGATCCTCGCTTGACCCCACAACAAGATCACTGAAGAATTCCTCAGTAAGAGGAAGATTGTCTGCATCTCCACCCGGAGCTTCCCTCATCGCAAGCGAGGTCAGCGCAGGGGTGTGTTCGAGGACCGTTACAAGTTCGTTGTCGCGCATGCGGTAGCGATCAATGCAGAGATGACGGAGTGTGGAAGACATGGACGGGGAAGACTTGGCAGAACGTTGGAGCATTGAAACGATCTGCTCGACTGGGAAATCCTGAACCGATGATATCTGGTTGACAATTTCCAGTCTCTCCACATCCGGAAGCGTCAGGTTGCGTATGACTTTGAGCGTCGCATCCTCCGGCTCGTTGAAATCCGTAGCAGCAGTGATCGTCAAAGCCCCGAGGTGAGAAACGAAAGTAGGAAAATCTATGAACCTGTCATCATCGTCGTTTTCGAAATCCAAAGTGAACAAGTCTACGATGTGAACTTTACACCCCGTGCCCGCTGGTACGTCTTTGAGGTATTCGAGTGTAGTGTTAGCCGTGACGAATGAGAGGGTGATTTCTTCCAGGAATTTCGACCGAAAGTTACACCCGTACCCAAATGTGTTTATGGAAAGTTTGCGGAGGTTCGGCGCACGAAATGAGGGAGACGACATGTCCCGTTCGTCGTCCTGTAACAGCTTCATCTCCAGCTCTTGCAAGAGAGGAAAACTTTCTGGGAACGTCGGGGGACGCGTCTGTGCCTTTTCCTTTGGGCTTTCCTTTTTCTTCTCCTCGTCTCCTTCCTCGTCATCTTCGTCAGTATACTCCCCTCCCGATTCTTCTGATGATCCCCCGCCATCTCTCAGTCCGAGAGCAATTTCGAGTGCTTTCCCGTCTGGAAGAAGCAAAACCGCGGTATACCATCGAGAAGAATGTTCGAGGAGTTTAGAAAGAATAGGAAAAGTGCCGTCGTAGCAAATTCCATCCGGACATGCCCAGCGAACGTACAGCGGAGAGTTTTTAGACCGTCCCAAGTGAAGGTCTACAAGATTTTCGAGCGACCGCAACGTTTTTTTTCTCATTGTTTTCTCTCCGACATGAATATCGAAGTGGCCCCATAGAGATGATGCGTCAAGAGCGGCAGAGCGCCAACGCGGGCTGACGTGGCTGTAAGTAACCGCTGTTTTGTTGATCTCTGTCAACCCATTTTGTTCGAATTCGGCGTTGGAGACGGTTGCGGGTAGGAGACAGCCGAACCGGAAGATTTCAACCAGAGTTTCGTTTGGAAAGCGGTCTATTGTTACGGAATTTTGGTTCACTGAGGATGCTCCCCATTAGACTTTTTTTTTTTTTGTCTGGAAGGAGCTCGAGAATGACAACCCACTTTGGTTTTTTTTTGTGGACGCGCTCTCTTCCCAGTTTTGCTCTCTCTCTTTCTCCAAGCCAGACTAGAATATGAGTTCATAAAAAAAACCATTCCGCCAAGGTATGTGTAGGTCAACTTACTGACCGAAAAAAACAGCCCCGACTTGGGAGTAACAGAGAAACAGAGAAACGCGAACCTGTCACGATGTCAGGATTCACGCGCACGGCTTGTCACGTTTTATGGCGTCACCGTGACTTCACGCCCACGAACCCGTCATTAGAGCGTTTTGTTAACCGTGAACAGTTTTTTTTAACGTAGGTCTGGATAGGCAGAGATTCTAGGGTAAGCTCGTAGCACTGGGCAATATCCCTTTGCTTACTCTACAGGTAAGTACTACATAATGTCATTACTCATCTACCGCAGTCTCAAACCCATCGAGCTTTTTATCCAACATCGTCGACGCACAAACCCCCACTAGCGTAATCATTATCATAACCAACTCGACCAAATGCCCTCTTTCTCCAACAAGCTTCGTTTCCAGCGAAATAGAGTACAAAGATGAGGCAAAGACAGGTCCTAAGCAGCGCATACCTGATGAGACCGTTTGGGCTAATCCGTTAGTCGCTCCGAGAGCTCCTGGAGGCGCACTGCCGATGATACATAAACCCATCGCATCTAAAGTAGAAAGTGAGTTCACATCGTCCTAGACCTCAACCTCGAACACAGAAGAAAATAAACAAGGGACCACTCACTCCACATCGCATACCCAAACGTCGATACCACCATCTGTACTCCAATCAATACCCACACAACCCAGTTAACCCTTCCAAACCAACCCCCCGCAAGCTCTCTCAACACCCAAAAGAGCCCAAAATCCAATATCAAAGCCGAGTAGGATATCATATACGTTTTTCTCGGTCCTATCCTTTTGAGAATAGGTTTGAACACTAATATGTTCAAGGCACCTCCGCCAAAACCCATCGTAGCCATGATGACACCTAATTGGTAAGGAGAGAGGCCGAGACCGCCTACGGAGATGGAGGTGGAGTAGACGAGAGGAATGAGAACTTGATACGACATGTCGGTGAACGCGAGGAAGGCATGGCTGAGGAGGGTTCTGCGCAGGATGGGGTCTGAAAGGAGAGATATGAAACTTCCGTTTCGACGTGATTCCGGTGGAGTTTCCGACGAGGTAGGTGTTGCTATACTGTGATAAGTCTCGCGCTCCACATCGTCCTGAATCAACGGCGTGTTTTCGTTTTCATTCAAGGTGCCATCAGATTCTTGGCTTGGCGAACGTCTTTGACTCTTGCGGTCCCGCTTTGATGTCTATTTGGCGTCGGGTATCATGTTTGAAAAATGGGACTTGAGTAATGAAAAGAATGCATACCTCTTTCAATCCCAGAAAAGATACCACGAAGATACCAAATGAAAATATTCCGGTGACTGCACATGGTAAAAACCAGGGATGCTGCACAAACAATGGCCATCCTCGAAATGCATTTGGCCATGTGTCCGCAGGATAAGCGAGCAATCCGCCTATGGCTGGCCTACGAAATTCAGGACGATTGATTTAGACCTATATCAAAATCAAGAATGCGTACACTTTACCCAAGTGTTAGCCCCAAACTCCACACAATTGGTGTTAAGGTGAACAAGTCTACTCTATTCGTTGGGTCTGTAAGCTTCAATATATAATGAGAAAAAAAAGCTTGACTTGAATTAGAACGCGACTTGAATTGATTACCTCAGTCATAACGGTCCTTGCGACGCCTGTATACCAGATAGTATGATCACCCAACACAAAGATGACTAGAGTAGGTCCACTCACCAATGTTTCCATTAAATACTCCTTGAAACCCCCGGAAGACCATCAACGCCCAGAAACTCCTTGACAGCCCGAACCCAAACATCGCAATTGCCAGCCCGAGCGGTCCAAATAGCAGAACTGGCCTTCGCCCATATTTGTCTGAGGCTCTTCCCCATTGAAAAAACGAGAGACACTCTGTGAGGAAAAATACCGATTCCTAGTCGCATATATACTAGATAGTCAGAGCTCGGAAAAACTCTCAAACAAAGAGAAAACTTACAATAACACCAGCATAGTACCCCGTCTTTTTTTCGTCGCCTTCAGTTATGCCAGTAGATCTTACAGCCTTGATAATGAAAGGATATATCACAGTAGCAGTAATCGGCTCCGAAAACTGGATTATGAGAGTCAGGAACGCTTGAAAAACGGGCAGTGGTGTGCGAGCCGGGGGCGGTTTACTTGAATGAGGCTTTCTGGATACTTCTGAGTCCGCTCCATTCGAGGCGGTGGGCAGCTGAGCTTCCGACATCGAAGTTCGCGTCGAGCCAGAGGGGAAGAGGGAAGCGGAAATTTAGGGTAAGACGCGACGCCGATGGACCCGGTTGACTTATTTATTGACTGCGCATGTCAGAAAGAGATAGAGTAATGCCGAAAACGGCAACGCTCAGCCGCCTAGCGCCAATCTTACCTCCAGCAGATAGCGCTCATATTTGTCAGCTATTAATATTTTCTCACGTGCTCTACTGCTATCCCTATCTGCCACCAGCATGTATAGCGAGCCAATATTGTCACCTCCTGCCAATGTACTAGGTCCTTACAGTAAGTACGCGGGATGAGCGCCGAAGTGGCTAGCCCTATTAAGGAGACACATCTTTCTGAAATAGATTTAGAGCGAGCTAAACTCAAAAATATCCTAACCCAAAAGGCAAGGTCTGTTTCAGGAGGTATGAGCTTAAGCACACGATATACATGGCCAAAGCCAATACCGTCCGATCCCCTCTTCCAGTCCACCTCCAATCAATATGGATATTTATTTCCCCTATCATTGGCCATCTGTTCACCTCCTTCCTGCAATTGCTTCTCAGCAGCCCTATCCAAATACTCAAGTACAGCCTTCTCATATACCTTGGCTCCCTTATACTTCCTAACGTCCATCGGCCAGCTCCTAATCGCACTAGCCATCCGCGCTGGAACACCCGGCTCAGTCGCAAGGTCCTGCAAACGGAAAGTATAGGTCCGAATGGCAAAAACTATCGCTCCCGTAAGTGGAAGTCTTCGAAGAGTCTGTCGTTCACTTCGCATGCGCAGATTTTCTGGTGAGACGACTATTAGCTCTGGTTTTTCCGAAACAACTGGATATCTGTTTCCGTGAGGAAAGGTGTCCTCTGGACCATTCGCGTAAGAAGACCAGGATAGCTCTTCGGGATCGAAGAACCTATCGTCATCGAGAATAGGATCAAGAGATGACAAGTCTGTGCCGGGGAGACGGACGTGCTCCGGTGGAACGACTTGAATGGAATAATTGTTGCGGATAACAGGCTTGTCAACAGACATTCGTTGAAAATGTCGATTCATTCCGACCTGGAGCCTTTTTTCGTCTGCAAATAAAATCCAAACTTGATTTAATAACCGATCGCAGAAATCGAAAAGAAAGCTCGCTTACATTGGGGCACGTTTCCTTCAACATGTATTTCCTCCAAAGATAAACCGATTTTATCTTGTAGCCGCCAAAACCCTGGGCATAAAGGAGTAAGAGCGCGTCCGATGTGGGTGGCTCGGTTCCTTGCCTGGTATGGGTATCGCACCCCCTTGGAAATAATAGCGACCGTCGGTACCTATACAAATGAGTTAAAAAATATACTAAGGTATGAATCCACTCTCCGCACCTTCGACCATAAGCGCTAAATCGTCTTGAACCCTGTAGATCATCTAATCCAGTTCTCTTGGAAGTGATCTCGGAAAAAGGCACTCACAACAGTACAGCGATTTTCAGTGCTTCCTCCCCTTCTTCCAGACTGACATTACGAAGCACCAGTGATCCTTTCGCGAGTAGTGGGGACGGAAGTTGAAAAGTATGATTGACTGGGACGATCGTGATATGGGAGATGAACCCCGACTCGGCGTCGCAGGATACACTAAAAGCCTCCGGATATCGTTTGCTCACATATTGTGCCAGCTCATGAACGAGTTCAATTGCTGCAGAAAATGAATCAAGATACGACGGGCGATTCGCGATAAGTAAAACCTACCGCTCTGACTAGCAGATTTCGCTTGAACGTTATCGTCGTGTCTGTCAGGTAAAATTCGTATGGCATTGATACCTCGTGTAGCAATCCGGTGTTTCTTGATGTAAAAGTAGGCCGTCATTCGATCATCTAGCTGCTCCCAGTCACCATTGCACGAGCGCGATCCTAGCAGTCGTGCTGATGATGCTTACTTCCATCCATTCATCCCAAGGCATTTCACGAATACCCATGGTGACACTGAGGGCGAGTCCGTCCGAGTTTCAGCTATGATATAAATTCTAGCCGAGTACTAGGAAGTCACACACTGATATGCTCCCCATCGAAATGGACGGTAAGGAATCGGCTTGAGGTCCATCGGATTCGGACTAGCGTTGATTGGAGGGTAAGGGAAGAGTACGGGATCCCATTCTGGTATACACATTTATCATTCATAACCAAACAACTCGTAGTACAGAACTCACGACCCCATTCCCGTTGCTTGACAGACTCCGACTCCTTCACCGCTTTGCTGGGCTTTCCGAAGGGATGAAGTCGGATGTATCGCCAGCCAATTATGAGCCCCACCGCAAGAGAGCCTACTACAAGAGAGACGCTGGCAGGACTAGGAAGATCAAGCTCAAGGGCGTGCATCGTCGTGGTCGTTCGGGTCAAAATGCGCCACGTTCCTTGCACGTGCCTTGGCTTTTCTTTCTTTCTCTTTTCTTTTTGGGGCATTCACACAATGCACCTAGGCAGTCAGCAATTCTCTTTTGCTAGTGAGCCGCGCCAAAAAGTCCAGTTATGTGAGGCTCAACCATTGCCCGCGGCGTCCGGACGCTCCTGCTGGGAGCGAGATTTCTGAGGTGGACGTCATGCTGCTCGTAAGATCCAGAAAAACTGATAGCAGTAACGGGACCGGCGGCAGAGCGAAGGGATACTTTGATACGAGGTCCGCCGCCGTCGTGTCCCACAATGTGTAGTAAATCTGATACCGAAATTGTCTCTTTCTTCGGCTCGTTTTATTTGATTCAGAATTACTCAAGGGCTTTCCAATTCTCTCCTCTATTTGCTTACTATGATACCCTCCCGTCTGGTTAACCGGGAGTCGGTGCTGTAACGTTCCGGGTGGTGGATGGATTGTCAATTCTTATTTCTACGCTAGACCGCCTTTGTTAAAGAAACATTGCGGCGTAGTTAATCTACTAGGCTCCGATACGCCTATTATAGGTGGGCTCAATCTTCCTTCGGAAGTAAGCACATCATAATACTTTCGCAATGTGGCTGAGTGGCTGAGAAACTCATGTCTCCGTCAGACCGTGGTCGAAATGAGTGCAGTATTTATGCATTTCAACCCCGATGTTTCCCCGACCCGTAAGTTTTTAACCCGGATCGATGGCTCACGGGAGCCATTGGAAACATGAATCAAGACCTAGTAGCGTTTGGCAAAGGTGCTCGTGTTAGGTGAGCGAATTGACATCTCATTAAATCCAACCGCAACACTGACGGTTGCATATTATCGACTTTTCAACTCAAGTATGGATTTGATTTGGGGACATAATTCAATGATTGATTTACTGTTTGTTCAAGAAATGCTTTCCTACGGCCGGGTATAAATTTGAACTTAGATGCAAGCAGTACACCGCTTCCGATTCCAGAAAATCCTTGGTCTGCTGTCAACTCATCTGGTCCTGGTAAATAGAACGAGTGAGGTACGCCGTTTTTTAATAGGACCCTCCGCCGCGTACCTATCTATCTACTTTTCTATAACAATGGCCTCTCCCGGATGGATTTGGCGGATATGGAGGCTAGTCCACTTTCGTGCTTCTCGTTCCGCCCTAAATTCTGCTCCATAAATGTGCTTCTTTCAGCTCGAGTCTTCCGCAAATCATATATTTGTTTCCTGACGTCCTCAGTATTGCAGTCCTTAATACCTCGGCCGAGTCAATATACACAGACACTGTAATAGTAGACAAAAGCCCTCCCATCATGGCCTTCTTGATTTCGGACTTGTAGTACCTGGTTTAGCGGTTTAGCGGTTTAGCGGGATTGTAAAACGGGTTACATTCCTTATACTCAGTAAGTAGTAGCACGTCCCAGTCCCAGTAAGTAGTAGCACATCCCAGTAGAGCTTTAAAAGTTCTACTGTGATGAGCTCGGTTTTAACTTCTTCGCTGGGGTGAATCAACGGCTCGTGTTGCGTCGCATAATGAAAAGTATTTTTCAATACAACTTGAAACAGAGCCAAACCTTCAGAGACTTAGCATTGAAGGCCCGGCAGGCAGGAAACCGGGTACGCTAAGTACATATTCACGAGTGTCCACATTGGAACAGACATTAAGCATTAAGGCAGCAAGAAAACTATCTTGGGAGTCGGGAACTAGTCCACACTACTAAGTATATGGAAGAATACACTCCCGGAGTCCCGACAAGGACTATCAGTCCCCTCTAAATCATTTGCGGCAGCTTCCAAGACACCACAGGGCGGGAATCAATCACTGTGCGTAGCTTTATGAACGCTGGAGTGCGAGGCCCATAAATTGGCCGTTCTGTTACCAGGATATCCTTCTCAGTACACTTAATCCTAGCAATCATGTATCTCGCACTCGTATCTTCAGCTCTTCTTTATTTCAGCGGATTGTTTATATACAGGCTCTTCTTCCATCCTCTCCGTAAATATCCTGGGCCAACCCTTGCAGCACTGAGCGGAGGATATCAGGCCTACCATAGCCAAATCAAAGGCGGAGAATGGATTTTGGAGATTGAACGGCTTCATAGAATATATGGTGGGTGCAATCCTAGGCTCGTCGAATGCGATAGCCGATCACCAGTCCTTCATTTTGCAGGGCCGGTCGTCAGAGTTGGTCCCAATAAGGTCCAGCGGAATCACATTTTCATCAAATTTACTATCATCTGCTCACATTCTTGTCCAGCTTCATTTCAATTATCCTGGAGCCTTTCACGACATCTACACAAACGGACATTCATTGACGAAGGATCCAGGAATGTATCCTCATGGCATGGCAGCTATCTTATCAGAGTCAGCCTGGGCGGCCACAGACCTTCAAAAGGCAAAGTACAGAAGAAGCTTGGTGACTCCGTTATTCTCCCGCCGAGCAATCCTCGAGCTCGAATACACAATTCAACAGAAGGTGCAAGTTTTCTTCGAGCAGCATTTACTTTGCTGAATGTACTCTGTAGATCGACAAGCTTCTGGGGGTGTTTGAGAAGCATTATTCTTCGCCAGGATCAATAGTCGATATAGCGTCGGCCTTTCGTTCTCTAACTACCGACATCATTACTTCCTACTGCTTCGCTGAATGCCCTGACACGCTTGATCATCCCGATTTCAGCCATCCTCTTGTTCAGAACGTTGAAAAACTATTTCGGACTTTCTGGATCCAACAAACCTTTCCTTGGATCGTGTCACTAATCAATAATGTTCCGGTCAAAGTGACCCTGTGGTTTCTTCCTCAGTTCAAAGGTTACCTGGGACTGAGAACACGGCTTTCTAATCAGATTGACAGCGTTCGAGCTGACCCTGATATCCTTTCGAATGCCGAGCACGAAACGGTCTATCGTCATATCATGGAGGCGAAGGATAAGGAAAGCTTGACGAAGACTCAGCTTCTCCATGATGCAATAGTCTTCCAGGGTGCAGGCAGCGACACGGTGAAATCTAGCTTGTTTGATTTAAATCAGTATCGACTAAAAAAAACACGATGATAGGTTGGAAACTCATGCTATGTGGGGACTTTCTATGCTCTGAAGAATCCAGCGATCACTCGGAGGCTAGTCGAAGAGCTTCAAGAGGCATGGCCTGACAAAGGCAAACCCCTCAGCTATACCGTACTCGAGAAACTCCCATATTTGGTATGTATTCGACAATCTGGTCTGTGCCATCCTCATCCTCAGATGTACATCAGACCGCCTTCGTAAAAGAAACGCTACGTTTCTCCGTAGGCGTAGTTCATCCTCTTGCCCGTGTAGTAGGCTCCGATACGCCTGTTATAGGCGGGCTCAATCTTCCTTCGGGGGTAAGCACATAAGTTTTCTAAAGCGAGGGTTCGGAAACTCATCGACTTTCTCCGCCAGACCGTGGTTGAAATGAGTGCAGTATTCATGCATTTTAACCCCGAGGTTTTCCCCGATCCATATCTTTTTAATCCGGATCGGTGGCTCTCGGGAGACATTGCAGACATGAATCGAGATCTTGTAGCGTTTGGGAAAGGTCCTCGTGTTTGGTGAGTAAACGGCCTAGTAAACCTTCATTGCTGATGATCGCTGATGATACGGCCGTTAGTATTGGAGTCAAGTACGTGAACTCAGATCTTTGTTCAAAACGCGTATCAACTGAGTAATATTTTTTTTTCATTAGCTTGGCCTGGTGCGAATTATACCTTATCTTTGCGAACCTTTTCCGGAAGTTCAACATCCAGCTCGTAATCGAGAAAGATATGTACGTGTTCGGGTTGAACGGTGGTCCTTCACAACCGATTTGATATCCTTTCTACAGGATCGAAGAATTCGATGCTGATCAACGTCTAGACTATTTTGTGGTGGCTTGGCGTAAAGGGTATCGAGTTGCGCTTGAGAAGGTACAAGGATAGTTCTAGGAAACTTCTCTCTCTTGTATTAATATGTTATTATATGTACACTGCCTGCCTGCTGAACGGTTGGTGTTGCGGAGGGCGTCCGAGTCGCAGAGTTGTCGCAGGGGCCAGCCGATTCGAGCCATGCGTCCGATTTTCGGCGACCTAGACCATTCGATGAACTAACAACAAGCCATTTGGGTCTGAGTATCAATGCGTTAACCAGAAGCAAGAGAAAATAGACAAGAGACTCACTTAGGCTATACGACAAGTCTCGGCAATTTTGGTTAACCCCAGATTTCCTGCGGTTAGTTGCAAAATGTACAGAGCTTTTTCTGAGGAATATTGTCGAGAAAACAGCAAAACCAAAGCATACCCCCCAACTTCGGAGAAAGATTCATCTTCGCGTAGTCTTGATAAGCCTTGAGCAAAGACGGATGGCTGACAACGCACCTGAGGCCTGTAGCCCGCATCTCCGGCCTTTCTACGCGTTACCTTCTCTTTGGGGCTGTAATTGGTTTGTTTGATCCTGACGTGTTCAGGTTTGCTGCTCAAAGTTTGGACACAATTTCATTCCGGCTTTCTTCTTGTCCAAGTGATCTTTATTTGAGGACATTTCGGAGCTGCGATTCGGATTCCGGATTCACTGTATATTCTATGTAGTATGAGGGCACGGCTGGGTTCTGATATCCAGGAGTAACGACTTTCGGAGGAACAAGGCGAGGTAGAGTGCTGGCTGCCTCGATGGTGGTGGTATGGAGGCAAAGTGAACCATTGACCGAAGGCTGTCCTGGCACGTGATACAGTTCGGTGTTTCTTTCTTTCTTCCACTTCTATGGATTCTCACCCGTAGGTAGTACTGTTTGAAAAATCTTCACTAGTTTTATGATGAAAAATGTCTTGACGGCACATTCTAACCCCCCATGGCCAGTTCTCCCTGCAAAAATTTTGATATAAGCCTAGCTAAATTACTCCCCGTGGCGTCGGGACTCTCTACTAGGAGCAAGATCTCAGCATCGGAAATCAAAATTACTGAACTCTGCTCACTCCGCGTGCAAATCGTACGCTCCCAACGAATCCAGATTAAAACTCGATAGCCGTAATGGTACCGGCGGCGGGTCAGGTACGCTGATACAAAGTTTCAATTCGCCGATAGCTTGACACGGGAATGAATCTCTAGCGTCGTGACGGTAGTCCCTTCAAAATAGGCCTCACCGTTGGTTTCACTCGACTCAAAGATTTCTCCCGCGGGATTGGGAAAGCCACCATGTCCTTCCGCTCCGAATCGTTTGCGGTCTGCAGCTTCCAACCTAGTCAAAAGGGAATTTCGGAGCTCTGAGCCACTAGTAAAGCTTACAGCGGCGTACAAATTGAGTACAAAACTCATAAATACACCGTTTTGTGGCCAGAATACTACCCATCTCACTACAGTTTCACTTACTGAAGCCTAGCCATGTATCTCGCACTCGTGTCTCTAGTTCTGGTTTATTTCAGTGGATGGATTCTATACCGACTCTTCCTCCACCCTCTCCATAAATATCCCGGGCCAATTCTAGCGGCGCTCAGCGGAGGATATCAAGCTTACTTTAACCAAATTATAGGAGGAGAATGGATTTTAGAGATTGAACGACTTCATAACGTTTACGGTAGGTGCAGTCTTGGACTCGTTTTTGGATGCGTTAGCTAATACCCAGTACTTGAATCTGCAGGTCCGGTCGTCAGAGTTGGTCCTAATAAGGTCGATTGGAAAACGTGTTTATGAGATATTTTCCGCTCAATACTCATCCAGCTTCATTTCAATTCTCCTCGAGCCTTCCATGACATCTACACAAACGGTCATTCATTGAGGAAGGACCCGGGAATGTATACTCACGGTGTGGCAACTATCGCATCCGAATCTGCCTGGGCAGCAACGGACCTTCAGAAGGCAAAGTACAGGAGAGGCTTGATGGCACCCTTATTCTCTCGTCGTGCAATCGTCGAGCTCGAGTACACGGTTCAACAGAAGGTAAAAAAATTCAGATTCTCCAAGGAGCGTTGTACTTAACATTTGCTCCCTAGATTGACAAACTTCTCGCAGTGTTTGAGGAGCATTATTCTTCTCCAGGATCCACCATCGAAATGTCGCCCGCTTTTCGTTCCCTGACCACTGACATCATCAACTCCTACTGTTTTGCGGAATGCCCTGACACACTTGATTATCCCGATTTCAGCCATCCTCTTGTTCGAGATGTTGAAAAGCTATTTTCGGCATTCTGGATCCAACAAAGTTTTCCTTGGATTGTTTCGCTGATCAACAACGGTCCAGCTAAATTAATCTTGTGGCTTCTTCCTCAGTTCCAGGGTTACGTTGAGCTGAAAAGACGGCTTTCACGTCAGATCGATGATATTCGTGCTGATCCTGATATTCTTTTGAACGCTGAACACGAAACGGTTTACCGTCATCTTATGGAGCCAAAGGGTAAGGACAGCTTGACAAAAACCGAGCTTCTCCATGATGCTATGGTCTTCCAATCTGCGGGCAGCGACACGGTAACATGAAACTGTTCGGTATGAGTTAGTATATTACTGACGTACCCATAGGTCGGTAACTCATGCTATGTGGGGACTTTCTATGCTTTGAAGAATCCAGACATTGCTCGAAGACTTATTGAGGAGCTTCGGGAGGCGTGGCCTGACAAAGACAAGCCCATCAGCTATACAGTGCTCGAGAAGCTCCCGTATCTGGTATGTATGACGAGCTATCTGTTCTGTTCCATTCTCATGTTCTTTTCGACTTTAGACAGCCTTCGTTAAAGAAACATTGCGTTTCTCTGTAGGCGTGATTCATCCGCTTGCTCGTCAAGTAGGCTCCGACAAACCTGTCATAGGTGGATTAAATCTTCCTTCGGGGGCAAGCGCATAAACTTGTCAGCTTAGACATTCATTGATTTTTCTTCTGCAGACCGTGGTCGAAATGAGTGCAGTATTTATGCATTTCAACCCCGATGTTTTCCCCGACCCGTATGTTTTCAATCCGGATAGATGGCTTTCAGAAGATATCGGAAATATGAATCGAGATCTCGTAGCGTTTGGGAGAGGTGCTCGCGTTTGGTGAGTAACTTGACAATTTCTAATGCTTTAAAACCATCATGGCTGACAATGTGACCACCAGCGTTGGAGTCAAGTACGTTTCATATAATCGAATTCAAGTCTTCTCACAGCATGAGTTGACTCGGAGTGACTGTCTTCGTAGCTTGGCATGGTGCGAATTATATCTCATATTTGCGAATCTTTTCCGCAAGCTCAATATCCAGCTCGTGATCGAGAAAGATATGTATGTGTTCGAGTCGATCTGCACTCTTGCACACTCGATTTTCATTCCCATTTTTTGTTATTTGCACAGGATTGAGGAATTTACCGCTGATCAGCGTTTGGATTACTTCGTGGTGGCTTGGCGTAAAGGGTACAGGGTTGCGCTTGAGAAGGCACAAGGATAGTTGTAGGAAATGTCGTTCCCGCACTAACTGTCCTTTTCTTTGTATTCTCTCTTATATTAGTATACTCTATGATGTGTCTACCGTTTACCGAAGAAACGTCGCCACTCTCAGCTCTCACTCGGACATCAGGATCAGAAACTTTCTTATTTTCGCCTCTTACTAACGCCTGGTTGTACTTAGATGAATGGACTCATGAAGTGGGTAGTAAATTACTCTGATGAATCGAAGCTCTCCTACGTTAAGTATTCAAAGCTCTCCAATTAACGTAGGTCGTTATAGAGAACAAGTTCAGTTGCTGTCCAAAGTTCAACGGGCCGAAACCGTTTACTCGAGCACGGCATCAACTCGGCATGCTAACCGAATAAGCATCACATCAGCAGCTGATTCAATGCCGGCCGAAACTCAACTTGCCCTTGACCTCTTACCAGTTAACTGTCCTCTTTTCTCCCGATCGCTTTATTAATTTGGACGCTCACAGAAATGCCGAATCTTCCTTTTGATATGTCCCCAAATCCAATTGAAATCTTGGCTCAACACGTCGTTTCTGGTCTCAACGCGTTTGCTCAGAAAATTGGTGTTCAAGACGATGAGCCCATGTTGGAGCGTCTTCGTCGAGGAGAATACCGATTGGCTCCATCGTCCCTCTCCGAAATAAATCCTCTCTTTGAGGAAGGTGTCTCGCGCTTGGTTGAGCTGGATCAAAGCATTGCCAAGATTGAAGACGCGATGCAGAGGTTGAAGAGGACTAGGACCTGCTTCGAGGGATCGTCAACCATAGCCGCATCCCTTTTTGCACCAATTCGGCGGGTTCCGGAGGATGTTTTGGTCGAGATCTTTTCGCTATACATCGAGGATCAGGAAGAATACTCTTTCAGCTTGACGACCTATGATACTGCCTCCGGTAACCTCGCTCCTTCCATCCGAAAACTGAGTCTCCATGCTCATTTTGACAACGAAGAAGTCTTGGATTTCGTCCGTAGCCAGCCGTCTATCGATGAGCTCACACTTAAGTATTACAAGAGCCGGTCAGAGGGTACAGTGTCCCTCAAGGACGTGCTGTCCTACCTCACCCTTTCTCAACTCGAAGATCCCCAGAACACGGCTCTTGTGCCCAATCTACGACGCTTAATCATCGAGATATTCTACCCTGATTATTCATTCCAAACCCTTCCGACATTGGCTCGAGATATAAGCGAGATGGTTAAATCCAGAGCTTCCGCCGGAGATCGACCTCCTGGCGATGCCGGTCTACAGGCCTTTCAACTTCGCTTCTTTGCCCAAGATTGCGTCCAAGATTTGTTTAGCGAAATTTGCGTCCTTCTCGCCCCACTCGTGACTTCTGGTCTACAACTCCGTCTGGACACATGCTGACTACAGTATGATTTTGGTCTTTTTCAATGCTACTAAGTATCCGTTTTCCATTAACTATGTATACTTAGTATTCGATAGTTATTGTGTTAAAATGCACCAGAACTGTTGGAAATATAATCAATTGAACATCGTGGGCCTAGACGGGGGAAATGACGACCAGAGTCCACCACATCTGAGAGGACTAGCGATCTCAATTTGGTGGGCTGGAATCGCGTCCGGTCCGGCCCGGGGTTGATTTTCTTTTCCTTGCCTTTACGACCAGAACCTGTGTATTCTCCTTTTCTCCGAATGGGTAAGGATGATCCAACCAATTATTCGAGCACCAGAAATTAAAATAACATTCAAGTTTACAAATACACCGTTTTGTGGCCAGAATACTACCCATCTCACTACAGTTACACTTACTGGAGCCTAGCCATGTATCTCGCACTCGTGTCTTTAGTTCTGGTTTATTTCAGTGGATCGATTCTATACAGACTCTTCCTCCACCCTCTTCATAAATATCCCGGGCCAATCCTGGCGGTGTTCAGCGGAGGATATCAAGCGTACTTTAACCAAATTAGAGGAGGAGAATGGATTGAACGACTTCATAACGTTTATGGTAGGTGCAGTCTGGGACTTTTTGGATGCGTTAGCTAATAACCAGTACTTGAATCCGCAGGTCCGATTGTCAGAGTTGGTCCTAATAAGGTCAATTGGAAACCGTGTTTATGAAATATTTTGCGCTCAATATTCTCATCCAGCTTCATTTCAATTCTCCTCAAGCCTTCCATGACATCTACACAAACGGCCATTCATTGAGGAAGGACCCGGGAATGTATACTCATGGTGTGGCAACTATCGCATCCGAATCTGCCTGGGCAGCAATGGACCTTCAGAAGGCAAAGTACAGGAGAGGCTTGATGGCTCCCTTATTCTCTCGTCGTGCAATCGTCGAGCTCGAGTACACGGTTCAACAGAAGGTAAAAGAATTCAAATTCTCCAAGGAGCGTTGTACTTAACATTTGCTCCTCAGATTGACAAACTTCTCGCAGTGTTTGAGGAGCATTATTCTTCTCCAGGATCCACCATCGAAATGTCGCCCGCTTTTCGTTCCCTGACCACTGACATCATCAACTCCTACTGTTTTGCGGAATGCCCTGACACACTTGATTATCCCGATTCAGCCATCCTCTTGTTCGAGATGTTGAAAAGCTTTTTTCGGCAAGGTGGAAGAAATGAAAATGACCGCGTCCAAAACCCGGGCCGGGCCGGAGTCCGACGCTTTGATGATCTCAGCACACTCTCTCGAATGCTCAAGAGCCTTTTCGAGTCTTTTCTCGGGGTTCCCTCAGCGCTGTTTTCTCTGTCTTGTCTCTTTTGATGGGTTACCTTGACAGACGCAAACCACGCCACATGGCTTCAAGCGATTAGATCGATTAGAACTCGACGGCATGGAGGGGGTATTGTATGTACTTTACAATTTACTACAGGTGGTGGTACATATATGTAGGTACTATCAAGTATATACACGGAAAAAGAACAGAGCATACCATTAGAACGGGATACAAAAAAGACAGTCATAAACACAAGAGCAAAACGACAAAACAAGAACGAAAGCAAGAGTGTCATGATCGTCAACCTTGAAGGACGAGCATAGTAGGTTTTGCAGAACAGCCAGCGCAACGGTCAGCGCTACCGCTTTTAGGGAAAGTGCCAATGGTAATGTCACCTTGGCGTTGATTGTACTTGAGCTTATATCTCCTCCTCAGCCTTCATCCGCAGCATACTACGCAGGAATTTTTGACCAACCCAGTTCAGTCCATGTTTGGATGGAGGTAAGTCTGACAGGGCGCCGGTTTCAATTTCAGGAGTATCCTGAGGTAACTGGCGCCCTTCCAAAGCAGGAAATCCCAATGGCAAAGTTTTGCATGGTGTCTGTTCGGAAAGGTGGCCCAAAGCAGCACGGTCACTGTGCTCGACAGATCCATCAGCGGTGGCTTCTTGTTCAGCGTGGGAGGGCAAGACAGATGGATAACATTGGCTCCGGGCAGACCGATGTGATAGGCTACGACTGGAGGAGGAGGAGGAGGAGGAGGAGGAGGAGGTAGGATATCGTGTCGATGACAATGGGTTGGACCCAAATACATCTGGATCCTGTGCAGGTGGGGTTTCCGGGGAAAAAAGCTTTCGCTCCGCATCCATTGATTGCAGCAGCTTGAACATCTCAATCATATTCTCAAAACGTCTGATTCGCTCAGGGTGGTGCAAGAACGGGGCGAGCCGATTAAAAACTGCGTCGTTAATGTGTGGGTGAGGGGAAGCTACCGGAACTTGAGGTAACTTGGGCACGTTGCTCTGCCAGAAGGTATATTTTTCAAAACAATTGGCAAGCACGAGAAATGGGCTGAGGTGAGATTCGATATCCGGCATATCGACATAGGGGTAGGGATGTGGGATATAGGAGGCTGTGTGCGTTGACCATTGGCATATAGGTGGGGGTGGGCGCGAGGAAGAATTATTGAAGAACGGTATGAAGGTATACTTGTGGTGGTACCCCTTAAAGCGTATTAGAAGATTTGTACTGTACAGAAAAAATAACAATGCACTCACCTCTGGTTGTCCGCAGTGTCGAATATCTGCCCACTCCAAGCCAGGCCCTATATCCGCAGTATTCTGGGATGAAATTCTTGCCTGCGATATGGCCTCAAGCTTGTCCTTCATATAGTTGATTGAATCTTGGCTGGGCAGAAGAAATGCGCCATGTTGGTCTATAGACCGGTGGTGCAGCTGGTTCACTGGACAAGACCGAGGCGTCAGAAGGATTGATGTGATTGAGGAGAGAATCGTACTTGGCGCAATATTCCATTTACTATGAACAGCAAACGTTTGTGGTTTGAAACCGAAAGCATACTCGATCAGTAGAAGCTGTAGTATTTCCGGGTGAAAACCGATTTTTAGTACAATGACAGACGATGAATTTTACGGTGGAATCATTTGCACTAGATGGCACCATGTGTGCTGCTTCATGCTGACCTGGAAGGATCGGAGCACCTGTAATCACTTCGAAGGGACGCTGAATATGTTGTAAGAGTTTATAAAGTCTGTTCTTGGCTTCGGAAAAGCCATGGCGTTTGAGTTGCCTTTGTTCAGGTGTTAAGGAGCTTAGGCTCGAAGTCGAGATGTTCTCTAGGGGATGATGTGAGGCCAGGTCAATGACAGACTTTGTGAATGTTTCTCTGCCGTGAAGGGTGATATGACAATCAGCAGGGAGGAAGAACATACTATGGTTGACGGGGATCTTTCACTTTTTTCAAAATCGCAAATACTGCTTCGAAAACTTACCGGAGCAGAAATCTAATTCGACAGGAAGATTCAAAATGTTTTCAAACCCTTGGAGCCAGATTCTTGTTTGATCTCGAGCAATGCTGCTTGTGTCGGGCAATGTCCGAGCAAAATCAGGGATCTTTCACTTGTGACAGCGGAAGATGTCACAGTAAAGCCGTTTTGCGGCAAGCTGGCAGGGTCTGGCAGGCTCAGCCAGGACTCGGCAATTTCACTAAAGCGCAAGAAAAGAATCAAATTAAAATTTATACGAAGGTATCATGGCTAGGTGGGAAAAGGGGGCGAGGGCGAGGGCGAGGGCGATGGCGAGGAGAATAGTGAGAAGGGAGAGGTAACGACGATACATAGTGTGTGTACTGAGGACCATAAGATGGAGGAATATGCATATTCATGTATGGATTATAAGTAACATCAGGAGCGCCTCGCATGGTAGGAGTACTGGAAGCTGCTGTATTGATTTGTGGAGGGTTTTCGAAGCCAAAACGGCGTGAGGGCGGGGGGGATTGTGAATCTGGCAAGTGTGAAAATGACGGCCCCGGTGATGGTGAACAATGACGAGATGCAGGAGGTAGGGGTTGGCAAGATGATGGACCTACGCTATTGTCTTCCTGCGGAAGGCTTTTACGTTTTCGCGTTCGCTTGAATAGGCCAATGTAGCGACGGTCATTCTTGAGCTCTTCGTTGGCGGCAAAATGAGCATTCAGACGGATTCGGAGGACCTCCACTGTTGCTTTGTCGTGCGGTACCTTGAGAGCGTTTGCAATGTCAACCAACTGGGGCTTCTTCATGACCTTCATATTACCAGAAAAATCAGCCTCCAGCCTGTCCTGCTCCGCTCGGCAAACAATATCTGCAACTACTGCATCGTTCTTCTTCTTCTGCTTTGCATCTGCAGCCTTTTTCTTCCCATCCTTCTTTGCAGCGGCCTCTACAAGCTCTTTTCGGACTTTTTTTGACGTGAGCACCCGAGCAGATACCGTGGTTCTCTTTGAGCCCCTCGTCTTCTTTCCTCGCTCGTTGAACTTGTGCTTGTATACTGAATACTGCTGCCCGGCAAAAACTGCATGTGCCTTCAGCTCGGTATTCTGTTCCTGAACCTCAGCCAAACGCTGCCGGAGAACAGCATTCTCACGCCAAAGCTTCACAGAAGCCTTCTCCTCCTTGAGCTCCTTCCGAAGAAGATTGTTTTGGTACTGGAGTCGTGTGAGTTGCTCTGAGGGGGAATGAGGGAATGAGGGAGTAGAGCTGAAAGATTTAGGTGTTGAAAGGGCGGCAGAGGACCGGGTAGAGTAAGAGCGCGTCTGCCGTGAAGATTGCTCCTGAAACGGCGTGGCAAGCAGTGCAAATGAGGGGGGACTCCAAGATGGCATGGGATTGGCTGATGGGGCGGGAGAGTGATTAATTTCTGACACATGATCGCTGTCATCACCCGAGTCATCCAAGTCATCAGACCTGTCGGATGGACAGAAACTCGAGTCAGTTTCTGATCCCGGTTCTTGACTTCCCTCCCCCCATCACTTCTCTCCTCCTCCGCTCTCTCCTCTTCAAATCCTGCCAGCACCTCGGGATCAAATACCGCATCGTCGGAAGATGCGTCTGGAGCTCGTGGAAGCCATTTAGGGAAGGATTTTGGAAAGTGAGTCACGGTTGAAGTCGGAATGGATGGCGCATAGTCTGCGTCTGTGAAAATTCCAGGGTTAAACGGATTTATTCCAGATTTCCGCCACGCTTGCAAGATTGTAGTCTCCTTGAATGCCAATGTCCGACATTCCCAGTATTCCTTCACAACCCAACGTAATTCCATTGGTCCACCTGTTTCCTCCAAGATCTCATCGCAGCGGTTGAACCAGGCTGTTTGGAGGGGCCCGAAGCATCCTACGTCAAGCACTTGGAGGCGGTGGGTAGTGTGAGAGGGAAGGCACAGAAGGATAATGTCATTCTGGAGTGCAAGGTTGACCCACTCAAGATCGACGTGGGAAGCATGTCCATCATAAATGAGAAGGATGGGTATGTCGGACTTGCCGTTGGCCTCTCTTCGGGCTGTTGCTTGAGGTACGAAGGTCTGTTTGAACCACTGGAATCCAATTTCATTGTCTGTCCAGCCGTTTTCCGAAGTTGCTAGGCTTCGATATACTTGTTATTAATTGCACAACAGAGCATATTTGTGAAAACCTACAGAATGTCATCGGCAAAACTTGCCCACTCCTCGTGCACCGTACTGGACCCAGGAAACACGAAAGCTGGCTTGATGGGAGCTGTACCATCGGCGCAAACACAGTCAATTATTGTCACAAGCTGGAGATCATCACTGTGTTGCCGGTACATATTTTTGTCTTTGCGCGAGAAGAAGAACTTCTGCTGTGAGTTTCTTCGGCCTCCTCCTAGCTGAACACCTTTCTCATCCATATTGTAGACCTGCTCCCAAGGAATGTCGTGCTTCTGGAGAATCTCTCTCAGCTGTTGAAAGTAGTCGTTGACAGTTGTGAAGTTGAAGGCTTACGCTCGTTTTGGGTCTAAGGCGGATCCTCGAGATGTTTTTAGCTCAGCTTTGTGCTCCTGATAGAATTCCCAGATCCATGTTGTTGACACGCTCTTTTCTGTTACTGTTTGGCCTTTGGCTTCCATGATTGCCTTGACTTTGGGTCGAAGTGTACGCTTGCAGACCGGTATTCCTGCGAGACCAAGATACTGGATCCATTCCACCACCACCTTCTGCTCTTCTTCAGTAAGCAGCATCTCTTTCTCGTGAGCCTTCTTCCTTGGCTGCAACCCCTTGCACCTGTTCAAGAGTGTCCTGTATGGAACCTCATAATCCCTCGAGGCTTGTTTAGCTGTATATTTTGGATCTGTAGACACTAATAGAGCTTGTCGTGCTGTTTCTATGCGTTCTTCTATGTCATTGTCAACAATTTGAGGTTTACGCATTGTGCTTCGGAGATGCTTTGGTTTGGTCATTGAGTAAAGGTCGAGCTGCCGCTCGCTTGATAGTGCCGAGCCACGGCAATGGTCCATGTCACGCTCAGCTCCCTCTCACTTTTGTTTTGCTCATTAATGGCTCAAAACTGGGATTAAATCTAGATAAAAAATATGGATTATGTTCTAAAGAAGCATATAATCCTCGTACTCTACTTTGATTTGCTGCTGGTACTTGCTTTTCAACTGTTCCTGGCAATGTTTGTGGAATCACGCATAGATTCTCAGAAGTTTTTGTCCACCATTTACTTTCTTCTCAGGAAAAATTCTACTTTGAGTGGATAGTATGATTAAATACCAATTAAATATTATGGGTGTAAAATACTGAAGGCAGAGAACGTCTCAAGCTATCAGAATTGAGTGTTTTGTGAAAAGTGAAAGATCCCTGACAGTGAAAGATCCCCGTCAACCATAGTATCCATGTCCACGTCGTCGTCCATAGCTAGGTTCGGTTCAACTTCCGGCCCGGACAGCAACCTACAGCAAACACCGGCAGGCGCTTGACGTTTTGCTTTCAGCTCCGGCGAGCCATGGTAAAGGCCCATCCGCTTTAATTCTCGACGCCATGTTCTGACTTTGGGGAGCTCCACAGAGGTTATATTAGAGGAGGAGATTGGAGCACGGCTTTGGAAGGGTCTGTGGCAGGATAAATTTTGCAAAGCGTCAAAGGCTTCATTGACTTACATCGTAGAAAAAGAAAAAGGAATTGCCCACCGTTCCGTAACCATCCCAATCTCAACCGCCATCCATGTCGAGCCCCAACTTATAAAAACGACCTCTCTTCCATGCAATCATCGCCGGATATGCTCTCGCAAGGGCCCAGGTTCATCAATGGCTTTGCTTTCGAGGGATGTCGCAACACGAGATCGACATGTATCAAGGTGTCCAGTTTCCGAGCATGGTCCATTACTATCAACATAGCGAAAAGGACCCTCCCGATGTCGTTCCTATGATTTCCAAGGATCAGAATGGACATGTTATACCACCGCAAACTCCATGCACTATCTGCTCGTAGGTCAAATGGCCTTGGTTCAAAATGGTGAAGGTAATCTCTTCAACAAAGCCGACCTGGCTCTCAACAAACAGACAGCAAACTATCTGAATCACTGGGTTGGAGATTATTTAGACGGATTTCTACTAAAGGAAAAGCGGGGTAAGGTGTTTGTTTTATTATTATTATTATAATAGACGCACGTAGTCGTCAATCATACCGCCGCGCACTGAAAGGACACTGTCGTCGCCGTGAGTGAAGTTTTCGACGATAGCAACTTGATCAAAATTCCTCGATAGTAATATATCAAGTCAAATTCAACGTTTGTAAAATTCGTAGAATGAAAAGAAGCGACTCGTGTCGCAAACGGAACGATTGGAGAAGTCTACCCATTTTTAAATGCCTGAGACAAAATAAAATCACAGAAAATGACGAAGATGAGTACGAAATAAAGAGCTGAATGCATGCATGGACATATGTTCGATGAAGAAAATGAAAAGCTAAAGCATGAGATTGAAGGAATTGAAACGACAAAGATTTACTAGTAGCATTGCAGTACTACTCAAACAAAGAATAAACTTGCCAGTGGTTGTGGATGTATGGAGGTCGTCGTGGTTGCGGAAGAATGAGCCGGTTTTTGATCTCGATGATCTCGAGGCTGGACCCACGTTATTCTGTTATTCTGTATTTGGTACATTCGAAAACGCGTAAAGTGGTACAAATAACCAAACACTTTCCTTGTCCTTGTTTTTTCCGTCCCTCAGCCTCTCGCCATGGCAGGCGACCGTAACTCATTTACACCGCCACCGCCACCGGTTCACCCTCCTCCCGCTCGTCACGTCTCAAAAGAGACCTCATAAACTGCGCTTGACGGACTCTGCTACTTTTCGCTCTGGAACACTTGAACAGAAGAGGAAGATTCGAATACAGGATTTGGATGAGATGGTGCCGGAGGTCGAAGTCGAGTGGTTTTTTGAGAACGTCTTACCGGACCCTATCGAGGGCTTTGATGTCGGAGCTGTCGTGGAGGAACTACGGAAATCCGGAATGATCACTGCGAGCGGGTGGGAGGCGTTTCCCAACAACCCCAAGGATGATTCTCGTCATGAAAACATGGTCTATGGTCAATTGAACTCGGTATTCGACGCGGTTATAAAGGCAACAAACTCGTTGTATCCTGGGCATACTCAGCAATTTTCGCTCGTCATGCTTCCGAATCGCCCACCGTCTTCGGAACGAACCTCGAGAACTGAGCCCGATGCAACCTTTCTTCCTACCAACATCGCTAGAGATCTCAACATAGACAAAAAGAAGGCCCCTTATAGCTGGTATGATCTCGCGAATCCAGCGGAATTCAAGAAAGAGCCTGAAACCTCTATAAAAATTCGAAATATGGCGAGTCTACTAACTTCTTTTGCTTCGTTACTGCCTTCTGAGTCCCGTTGCAGAATGTAGCCCAGGTCGTGAGTAGCTTGCAGTTTATCATGACCGTCGATCCTCTTCGTCGTTTTTCGTTCGGTTGGACTATGCAAAATTGCGACCTTCGAATCTGGTTTGCATGCCGTGGAGTCATCTTCGTTACCAAGGCTGTCGATGCATTCATGGTGCGTAGTGCTCTCATTTGCTCATCCAGATGTATTGAACAACTGTGCAGAACCCAGACTCACTTGTACGTTTCTTCGCATCCATCGCGTTCTCTTCGCGTACTGCGCTTGGGTGGGATCCGACTATGGAGGTCATCTGTTCTTCTGCTGCACCCCGACAGTACAATATCACCGTCAATGGTCAAAAGTTCAGCACAGTCAAGAACCTGGCTGATTACTCCGCCGACAGCCTCGTCAGTCGCGCTACGCGGGTGTGGTTGGTGAAGGACGAAGAGGGCAGGGAATATGTTTTGAAAGACGTATGGATGGACACAGATCGACTTCCGGAGCACGAGATTTGTGCTATCCTACTCAAAGACGTTTTGAAGAAACGAGGGTTAGACGATCATCGGACATTGTCGAATCATATGCTCACAGCACGCGTCTTCGAGCGGATGAAGATCGACGGAATGGACGACACCACCCCTCGCATGATGAACGAGCAAACTCCTACCACTTCCAGTGTCTTTGACCTGGCCATTCCAATTCTCGTACCCGCCAGCGCTCGGAGTTCGCATCCGAGTGAAACCTCATCCCAAGACAACCGGTCTGAAACTTCCAAGCGCACTTCTGTCTATATTCAGACCACGTGTTCCCCTAAACTCACTATACGCTCGAAGTATCACTACAGGATCGTGTTTGAGGAGGATGGGACGGACCTCTACAGCGAGATGAGCTTGCACAATGTATTCAAAACACTTTCTGACTTGGTAGATGGTACGTCGCCCAATATTGAGATTTCCTGATGCATTCTAACCGTTTCTATATAGCTCTCGACATCATCCATAACAGCGGATGGGTGCACAGAGATATTAGCTGCGGGAATGTCTACTGGTTCCATGACCCAGACGGAGGTCCTTCCCGGGGAATCGTTGGTGACTTTGAGTATGCGAAGCGATGTGATGACCTCATTGAACATCAGAAGCGGACGGTAGAGTTTGTACTCTTTCCACGCTGCTCAAAAGGCTGAATTGATCTCACAGGGAACATCTGAATTCATGGCTCACGAAGCCGCCCTCCAAGAGTATGATCATGTGAATTACACTAGAGCGCCTCGTGGTGTAAAGAAAGCCACTTTTGCACACAATCCTCTGCACGACTTGGAATCGCTATGGTGGCTGCTTGTCTACATTTTTCTTCACAGGGATGACAAGGGTGAGGCCGCCAAGAACCCCGAGACACGAAATGATAATGCCGATAGACTCTTCAACACTGGTCCCGGGTCTATATTTCGAGGGATGTTCATGAAAGACCCAGGGAGCATCGATCTCGGAAGCACCGGTGTAGCGCACTCGTTTGAGCCTGCTCTTCGAGTGGCTCAAGATCTCGCTATCGAATTGCTTGTTGGGTATGAAGGAGCAGAAGCCCCATATACGGAGATTGACAAAAAAAAGTGTTTGATTCATGGTCGTTTTCGGCACTTCCTTACCAACGAAACGACTCTCGGGGAAATCAAGAGTATCGAGCTCACACCTGTCGTGAAAACGTCTGCTGTTCTGAATAGCTCTGGGAAACGAAAGGAGCCTCCCAATGATGGAAACGGTATGCTCGAGAAGCGTCAATCCAAGAGATCAAAGTAAGCTTAGCTCGACCCTTGTCTTTTATTCCGCTATTCACATACCTCAGGGATCTTTCGAACTCCCCACAGCTTACTTGACCCCTCGCTCACGCTTTGTCTATGCTTGTACCATGTCTGTGTCGCGTCGAAGTATGATTATCTTTTAGATCTCCACAGCGTTTGTCGATTTGTAGCTTGCTCGATGAATAGGTGTATTCGTAAAGTCTTGGCTGTATTGTACTCTACACGTATTACTTTAAACATGCTGAAATAATTATATAATATACATCAGCAAATTACGTGAATCATTTGCCGGCTTTTTCGGCTTATTAGCTTGCCGGCCAGTGACAAGGCACAAGCTCGGCAAGCCGTCACACGGAGCTTGACACAGCTTGTTTCGAGCTTGTTCGAACTCTCCTGTACGCTGAACCCTCCCAAACAAGTGCTGTGTTTGCTATAGCATTTGGGTCGTCAGTTCTTGTCATACTAGAGCTTAAAAATAATCAGTTAGCCTCTTCCAGCTCCTGTACGACCAAAAAATAAATAGATGAAAAAATTTCTTAATACAATACAGCTCGAAATTTTATTAAACTCTCTACTGCCTGTCATTTCAGCAAGTCAAACATATGGTGGTCCGAGTACCGATTGACATAATATGACTCGAAAGCATCGAGAGATGCGTTGTGGTCAAAATCTTCGGGAATCACAGTGTTCCCATACTCTGGAATGAGATGAACACCCCGAACTACTGCATCAAGGGGAATCACGGCTAGCGAGGGCATCCCATTGACCATCTCGCGCCGTACAACCCACATTCCGGTGACCTCGTCCGGTGCCGACGTGATTGGTGTGAACCAATGAATGAAGGCACATTGATAGGTTCGCGCCTCGTATTCCATGGAAAGGAACCGCAAAACACGAGCTGGAACCATCCCTTTCATTGTCGGAACCTCTGCCTCATCTGTCTCACCAACTTCGACCAAAATGGTATCAAAGCGTCCACGCCCATTGTTCCAGCTTGGATTTGAACGTATACGTTCTCGGTACATGCCGCCAGCCCCACAGAGATCGCTGGGAGCATAGAATCGTGCGACAGCCGAATGGAATATGTGGACCCGACCGGAGAATGCAGGAAGACCGTCATCAGGAAGTGTTGAAGCGGGAACAATAGAGCCGTGGATATGATCGTGGATGAATCGCTGGATGCAGACGAGGAAGGTTGGATATATGTTATTCATCACTGCTTGAAGCTGGTGAGCCTGAGTAGGATATCCGTAAACTAGATGTCAAACTTAGCAATGGAACAATATTGATACAGATAGACGATACTCACTACGTGTTTTTGCAAGCTTAATTGACGAAAGCACCTTTGGTCCCACACTTGGACCCATGTCATTCTTTTCCTCATCGTCTTCACTGTCACCTTCTACCTCGATATCCCTGTTGTCAAAGACCGATGTTTCCAGCGCACCCTGTTGTAGCCGCAAGGTGTAATCAGCCACAGATCCGTCAAGCATGTGACAGCGGTCAAGTTTCAAGTACAGGGCCTTGAGCCGTTCCATTCGTGAGATGTTTACTAGCATCTGGGGTAAGGGATCGACGCGACTTGATTGTCGCCAAGGCTTTTTACAGGCCTCAATATGCTTAGACTCCGTGATCGATGAGTCCAAACCACACGGGGCGCCAAATTTGCGTATTCCATCAGCGAAATGCCCCATGGAATGCTGTCGAGGAAGCGAGATTGATTCGCGGACACCAGTTTTGATGAATTCTTGGCGGTAGTCTTTGAATATGATCCATTTCTGGTGTATTTCATCAACTTCATCTGCCAACAATGAGTTCTGTCGCACCAGAAAGGTGAAATCCATAAAGGTACGAAGAGAGCGAGTGATATCTTCGGTGACGTAACCCTGGATGGCGGGAATGTATATCTACATTCAAGTAGTAAGTCTGAGTCCTGTACATAGTCCTGCAGTCTCCAGATAGACGAACCTTCATCAAAGCCTTAGAGTCATTGCCTGTCCATTGCTTAAAGTCACGGCCAGTTGGAAAGCGGCGAATTCCAGGAAACGATGGAACGGCAGCAAGTCTAAATCACACTCAGAAGATGCTGCGGAACGCTGGAAAAGCTGCAACTTACCGTCGATCGATGTCATCTATAATTTTCTCTCCTTTGCGGGTTCCATGCCTCAGAAGGATGAACTCGTTCACCCAAGTGACGAGATGATCCTTGAATGTTCCCTTAATAATCTGATGCAGTAGATCAGGGGATATGAGCTGATGAATGTCGGCACGAGGGAAGTTGTATGTGAACGGCTGAAAGGAATGTCATACTATTAGTGTTAGTTGATACGGAAGCAGCAGAGAATGATACATACAACAAAGTCCCCTCGTATACCATATTCATCCCAAAGAATACCAGGATCCCAGATTCGAATCATGGATTCAGTGACAATTCTGGTACGAAGATGCGCATCAGTGTCGTTGTTATCAAGATCCTTGGATTTTGCGAAACATCTGAGATATTGATTAGTCAAGTTGCCCGAATGATAGAAGCTTCATTCGACACTCACTTTGGACACCAATTCTGAACAATACCAGCAAGGAGGACCTGCTCGGGATAATCAGCAATATATGGACCGAGTTCATATATAGCCCTTCGGTAATGGCGATCCGGACACTGCACAATTTCGGGTGTGGTCATGCCAGGCTTGAGCGGATTCAGGGAGAGCGTCAGACTTTCATGGTAAAGTTGGCGAACAAAGCGCTGATATTCGATACGCCGCCGCTCTTGTCGATTAGCTTAAAAGATTGATATTAGATTGGAAATGCAAATTTTGATTCATGTTGCTCTCGAGCTCACCTTTTGGGATCGGTAAGAAAACATACGGAAGGACGCCATTTTTATGTGCGCGTCGTGCCTGATTTGTAAGGTTTCCTGGAGAGATGTACCCGGGATGATACTCCTGGTGTCCGGTAGCAACTGAAACGGTAGTTTTGTCAGAGCCTAATACAATTGGCACCAGCATTGCACCATGAGTCTGCGGGTCTTCTGAAATAATATCCTAGAAGATGTCATTAACGGAAAGTTGAAAAATGGACAAAGACTCAAGTACTCACTGCCTGATTCCACGCCCAAGTTCCCGACATTAGATTCGAGAAGCGTCGCTTCCCATTTTCGAATTGTTTGTATGGCCTATAATTGAACTGGTCCTTGAAATGCTCGGATTTGAGTTGCGTATCAATGACTTCCTTTGCGTCGCGAGTACAGATGTGGTATTTGTCTGTCATCCATTTCGGCGGAATACCTCGAGGAAGGGGCCCATTATATTTGACTGCGAAAACCTTCCACATTACCTCGCCTTCTCGGATGTTATCAATCGCTGCGTAAAGCTCCTTCGCTGACTTCCAAGGTGGTGTCGTCCCCTTGCTCTTGATCGCGTTGGCTGCCCACAGGTCCAGTGCCCGATCGATTATACCATTGGAGGACTGAGCTTCTACAAAATGCAGATGAGCGAATTCGAATTCAATCCTATCCTGGAAAGGATGCCATGCGCGAGATGAATGTGCGGGTGGTTCTGTGCTGTCTGGCAAAGACGGTGGCGCAGTTGGATCCAGGAAATTCCCATCTCTGTCACAAGGTGATGCTAGGCTGTAATCAGTATATCTTAATGCAATATAAGATTTGAAGAATTACCAGTGAGCTTCGGATGTGTTCGATATGCGAATCTGACGCGGTCGACGTCAGATTCGTTTTCACCATCCGAAGGGTCTTGATGCTGGTTCTTGAAGTGCTCGGCTAGGCCTTTACGAGTTTTGAACGGTCGAGAAGGGATACATTCGCGACAGATATATATATGTTGGGGCGGGTGGTCATGCAAGAAACGCTGAAGTTGTGGACCCACAGGTTTGCTCACGTTTGGTCACACCACTTGCCACCAGCTTTTCTCAACCTCATCCACCGCTTCTTGCTTTGATATCCTTCGCGATGCCACCCAAAGGAAGAGGGACCAACACAAAAACGCCTCCAGTGGCAATCGGCATCTCTGATTCCGAAAAACAGTCGTCTTCCGATAGTGGTCCTGAAAATTCCAATCGGCGTGGACATGTACGAACCCGCAGTTGTGGACGCGCAGCGGCAAAGGGTGCCGAAAATGCTGCTCTAGCTAACAAGGCTGCTGAGAAGCCTCAACCGAAGACTCGAGCGAAAGGCGGCACCTCCAAGAAGTCTGGCAATAATCTTGCTCAACAAAACTTGACTCCAGCAGGCAAAGATACGTCGAAAAAATACCAGGAGCAGCAGGCAAAGTACCAGCTGAACGTAAAGGCTCAGGCGGTCTTGGAACATCAGGCCGACATTACTGCTGCGGCTGAGCGGCGCAAGATGATCCTTAGTCTGGCTGATATCGAGGAAGAGCAAACCCCGTTTGTCCCCAGGATCACTGGTAAACCTCGCGCCGTAGCGTCGGACTCTGAAGGAGAAGAATTTGATTTTAATGGAATTGACGAGTTTTGCTCCGACGATGATGATGCTGGAGTAAAGCCTGCGTTGCCGGAACAATCGGTATGTATATTGCTTGTTTCCGCTATCTCTTGCCAACTAGTAACTTGATTGTTCAGCCTACAAAAAGGACCTTTAAGCCTGCTCGAGGCGAAACTCGTCTTGCCGTGGATCAATTGAAAGCGCAGATGGCTCAAGCACAACTTACAGAGTTGGGCCAAGAAGCACAGCAGTACGCCACATGGCTCTTGGCCTTCCCACTATGCATTGATAAGATGCTATCTTTCTAGGAACAACCGTCGCACAGTCGGTCTCGTGGCCAATTGGAAGGGCATTTCGGGGCTTTCTCAAGACGCTGGTCCGCCTGAGGATCAGGACTCAGGCTTTGATTTGGGAGGTTTACTTGACAAGGAGGATATCTTCTCAACCCGTCCAAGTCAAGAGGACTTTGAGATCGCACCATTGAAGAACCATGTATGCCTTTTATTAAGCTTGAATGTGATGCTGTACTGATTTGAATTGTCTTGTAGTTGATTCAGGTCGTTGCAGCTCCCGTTACAGCTTCCCTTGCGGCTCCCGCTACAGCTTCCCTTGCGGCTCCGGCTACAGCTTCCCTTGCGGCTCCGGCTACAGCTTCCCTTGCGGCTCCCGTTACAGCTTCCCTTGCAGCTCCCGTCATAGCTCCCGTCGCAGGTCCCATCGCAGCCATCACAGCTCCCATTGCAGCCGTTGCAGTTCCCGCTGCAGCTCTCGCTCGTAGTCGTCGAGTACCCAGGAGGAACAGCCGGGCAAAGTCGGTTCCAGTTTTTCCGGCTTTGACCGCGACCACAACCAATTCGACTGGAGCAGTCGATGTCTTCGGGACCCCTACACTCCCTCAGGTAGCGACAGTAGTAACAGAAAAAGAGAACAAGATTCCGACATGGGCTCAGACAAAGTGGATTACCCATGTACTGCCCAGTCTTTATCATCGCCTCCTCTGCTCGAAGGCCCCTTTTCTTGAGTTTTCCATGGATGGTAATCTGGTCCTGCATGTTCAAGCGGTGCTTGATGCTGTTTATCCAGGCCACAGATGGATGGTGGAAGCAGGCGATCCTATTTTCAAAAAGGTACGTTATTATTTCCCTGGCATATGACATGTATTCTCATGCCATTTCATGTAGGCCGTCCAACGCCTCATTGAGTATCGCGGGAAAGCGGGAAAGCTCACGCTCGAGATGGTGGAAGCATTCTTTGAAACGATGGAAAATAACACCCCCGCCAATATTGCAGATTATGTCGCTTGGGCTCTTCCAGATGGGCCAGCGTTGTTCGGAATACCTGTCCCACAAGCACACCAAGATCCCACCGATCCGTTGTATACCGTAAGAGCTTTTCGGTTCCCAGTTTTTTCAGATAGAGCTAATGTCTGCGCGCAGGAACCAAACGATATCTTTGAATCGACTTTTATCCTTGTACCACTTGCAACCTATCTCAAACCCATTAAACAATCAGTATTATTCGGCGAAATGGGCTATCCGTATGGTGCATTAGCTCTCATTGCCGCCGGTGTGAGTATCTTTGCTATAAATTTAAATCCACAGCTCGCAGGTGCTTATTTCCGACTAACAGGTTGAACGCGCATTCACGGCATACAAATCTGGAGTGAAGGCTCAAGCAGGGGATTTCTCTCAGTTCAATATTGGCAACATTGTCACCGAGTACATGGAGCCAATCAAGAGGCTGTCTGAGCGCCGATGGACCAGCATTTTGAGAAAAAGTGACGCCGAGACGGTCAAGCCCACTGCTCTCCCAAGTACAAGGCTGAAGCTATGCACAACCGTCGAAGAAACCTCTATCTTGGAAGTCCGTCGAAATAGAGTGCTACTCCTGTGAGCGTCATTCCTTTTCTATCGTGTTTAACCTCTTTTTTGACCTCACCGCAGTGTTTATAGGGAATGAGATGTCATTAACTACGGTATTGTTGTTGTATTTACATGTCGTTACATTTGTAGTGCCGTTCTGGGTGAGAAATAGCATACTTGCCAGCTTGCACGGCTTGTAGCGGCTTGTAGTGGCCTTGTGGGCTGCTTGTTTCACCTTGGCAGCTTGTCGAGATTGCCGAGCACAAGCTCAGGGCTCCAGACAAGATGATCGCAAGGGCATTGGACCATTTTCGGCCCCAGCTTGCTGATTGTCGCTTGAGCGGTTTGAGGCCGCTTGATTACCTTGCCGCGGCAAAATTTGGCGGGAAACAAACCGCCGCAAGCCGGCAAATAACACATGACAAATCCTGATGTAGTCAGTACTTCTCATTCACGCTGTCATTTCCCAGTCACGGTTAGTAGTAAGTAAAAGGGTATTACACGGTAACTGTCCAGATAATATCAAGATACTCTAAATGCCGGATCTTCTTTACTCTCATCTCGCGTTCAATTTCTATTTGGCGTCGACAAGTTCTTATCCGTAGTATCAGTATCAGAAGACTCAAGACGCTAATCGGAGCCCGCCACTGCGACATTGATGCGCATTAGAAAATCACGCGACCCCAAAAGTAGTAGACCTTATACAACTCTCCACGAAAGCGAAGGAAGGTTTATTACAGTACAATTCATAAAACTAAAAGAAATTAACGAGAAGAAAAACGGTGGCCTATAGTGACACAACACAGGCAAACTCTCAAGTACAAGCTCTCAAACTCGGCGCTTTTTCTTTTTTTCTTTTCCTTTTCCTTCTTTGTAATCATCCCACCACATCCACGACCTGCCTCCTATAACTCCTGCTCCCCCTCAAAAATTAGTACACCAACCGATGCATCAATTACCGCATTCCCACCTCCCGATGCTCAACAACCTGCTTCGACTCCGAGTCCCCATCCGAAGATTCCATCCCCCTCTCAGCTCTCCCTACAGATTGCTTGTTCGCGTGGTCCAACGCGACACGAGCCATTACTATCCTATGTGCGTTCCACGGTTTAACATCCGCTCCGAAGAGGTCGTCCATGTATTCCAGAGGGATGCGTTTGGTTTCGGGAAGTAGGAACTAAAGAATAAGGGGATCATGATGGTAGTCAATATATGCTCTTTTTATATGATCAAAAAATGAACAGAAACGCCCTCGAGCATCGAGAGCCAGGAGAGCGCGTTTCAAAGAAAGAGAGAAAGAACCTATCAAACTCACAAAAATAAACGGAATCGAACAAATCATCAAACTCGCAAAAAACAGATAAACTCCGTACCCCATACTCGTAAACATCTGGGGTGTGAATCGTGCGATGATGAATGTGTAGAGCCAGTTAGAAGCTGCGCTGCAGGCAGAAGTGAAGGTTCGGACGTGTTGAGGAAAGAATTCAGCGGAGACGACCCATGGTGTACCTGATTATCTTTGTATTAGTTTGGCATGACGCAAGGAGGGTACGGAGGGAAGAGACAAATAGAGGATGGAGGGGGGAGGTGGAACGGTGGAGGACAAGAAGGAATCGACCATATTGAAGCTAAACAAAAGAAAGAAGAAAAAAGGAGTACGTGATAGCAGTACTCACCATTCCAAGTAGGCGAATAAAAGATCGTCCAAATATAAAAAAACGCAACAGCACTCTTTCCACCGTTACTGAGCGTCGGAGTTGGATGTTCAGCCGGTTGCGCGATGGCGATGTAGGCTCCGATGTAGTACATGCTTAACGCGCCTCCAATTGATCCTAGTGATATGGTTGTTTTTTGAGCAAGAGAAAGCGACGAAAGCAGGAAAGCAAGAAGTGGAAGGAGGAGGAGGGGGGGGGAAGAGAGGAAAGGAGGAAAGGAAGGAAGTATTGAGGAGATGCGGAACGAGGAAGGAAGAGAAGGCTGTACGGAGGTAGGTAGGAAGGCAGGAAGGAGAAGGGAAGAGAGGCAGGCAGACAAATACGAAGACGGGGCGGAAGTACAGATGAAGGAAAGGACGGAGGTACTGAAGAAAGCAGGGAGGCGGAAAGGTAGAAGGGACAGAAGTTGAGAGGAATAAAGGTAAGCAGGAGGAGAAGGGAAGAGGTCAGAGGTACGGGGTCAGAGGAAGAAAGGAATATAGGAACGAAGAAAAGCAGGAAGAAGGTATGTGGGGCGGGCGAGGGACACACACCTATAATAAACAACTTTCTCCTCCCAAGTGTATCGATCAAATACATCAACCATATAACAGCTCCAGCCATTTTGATCAGTCCGTATACGCCGGTGGTCAGCAGGGAGGATGAACCTCCGGATACGCCGACGGATTTGAAGATCGTGGGTCTATTTCGTGCAGGAGAGAGAAGAATGAGGCGTGAGTGATGGTATGAGCGAAAAAGACAATTAGAAAAAAAAAAACTCACGAATAATAATTGATCGCATTAATTCCAGTGGCGTTCTGCCACGCAAACAAACTCGACGCAAGTGCCAACCTGCCCAACAACTTCCTCGAACTACAGACCGTCCTGATGGGCCCAAAGAATCCCGCTCCGGCTAGACTTCGTTCATGTTTGATAGCCTCTCGTGTTTCGGATAGTTCTTCTTGGACGTATGGAGCGTCGGGAGGGAGGTGGCGGAGGTACGTGAGAGATTTGAGAGCGTCGGATTCTCTGTCGCGGGACATGAGCCAGCGAGGGGATTCGGTTATTAGGAGGGAGCCGATGAAGAGAAGGCCGCCGGGCTTTGGAATGGTTCTGTTAGTTGTGTAAACCCAAACGGGGGAGAGAAGGGGAGCACGTACAATGAGCTGAACTGCAAAAGCAATGAGCCATTGTTTATGTCCAGCCGGGATATGCAGCGTCGTTCCATAGTTGATCCAAAAACCGACGACACCACCACATTGCCAACAAAATTCGTATAACCCAATTAGTCGACCTCGAATGGCGGGAGGTGCAATTTCTGCTACGTAGATAGGCTGTTCGAATGGGTTAGAATCAACCGAGTTTTTTTACAAAAAAAAGACGGAGACTGACAGCCAGATTCGACGCAACGCCAATCGCGAGCCCACAGATGACCCTTCCCGCGTAAATAATGCTCAAGCCTGTTCTGAATCTACATCACCAGATATCAAAGAAGGACGGAAAGGGAGGAAGAAAAACACGTACGAAGCAGCAATTTGAAGTGCAGAACCAACGTTGAAAAAAATGGACGCAAAAAACAATCCATATTTCCTTCCCCAGTAATACCCAATCGGATACCCAAACAGCGCTCCAAAGAAACAGCCGGCTTGAAAAGTCGAAACGATATTCGCAGAAATGACGTTCAATTCTGTCGTTGAGAGTTTGTCCAATCCGAATTCGGATTTGAAGCTTGAAAGGGATATTGAGGTTCCTATGAACGCCGAGTCGTATCTGCACTATACGTGTCAGAGAAAAGAGTATATGGAACCTGGGGAATGAGGCTCACCCCATCATAACGGCCGCAAACGTAGCTGCAAAGGCGTTAAAGTACACCCTCCAGTTGTACACCTGAGGAGGCGTAGGCCGATCTTCTACTACCCTAGCGAGACTAACCATGGTATTGTCGTATGGGGACCCCAGATTATTCGATCCCGAATTTCGGTTTTTCCCATCCTTTTTGTACGGCTAGTGGCGGCGATGGAACTGGGTTAATCCGGGGTCGCGAGAATACTTTTTCCCGGTATATACAACAAGGTCATGGGTGCCGTGCCTATGCGGGAACCGTTTGTGTATGAAAAGGGCGTTGTGATGGAGCGTTCATATCTGCGAAATGTATTTGGAAAATTTTGCGGGGGCTGATGAACGTCCGGGTCAAAGGATAGCAGGGTCGTGCGGTAAAGCCAATGCTACTAGGGTTTATGCTTGATATAGAAGGAAGATATAGGAGGCTATTTCACGTCCGCATAGCTCAGTGGCTAGAGCGTGAGATTGCAACTGAATAAATCTTGAGGCCCCGCGTTCGACCCGCGGTGCGGACTTTTGACTGGAAAAAGCCAGGAGTTTTTTGTGGGAAAAAAAAATAGAGTTGTCCTACAGACCGGGGCAATGCTGATGGCCAGTCGGACATGGTTGGAGGTCCTTCAAATGAGCTTCAGAATATGCCTTCTTAACAAAGGGTGATCAACGATCATGTTATTTCTAATTGTATATAATCTGGATTTTTTCTAATCTTTTTTTTAAAAAACTTGGTCACATTAATAATTTGATGTTCAGCCATTACTAGCATAGTATGGTAGTGGGTGTCACCACTAATAGTCTATATGGTCTATAGGTCAAATATACTATGAGAGGAAGTTTGACTAAACAAAAGGCACCTGATCAAGACATCTACTTACCTGGGCCCTGATGATACTTCTGTTTTAATTAGACTGATTATCCATAGTTACTGTAGACACTTCAAGGTATTCAGATATGCTGGTAATTTGGAGAGTCTGGTTCATTTCAATCACAGGTGAACTATCCAGATTGATCAAAATGGACACAGCAATTGGATACCATGTCTATCAAATCCAAGTTATTGTATCATAGTCAATTTGTGCTTCATGTGAAAGATAGGTACCACTCACAGAGGCAAGAACATAAAGATTTTCAATTACATGTATAAATCCACTGGAGGGACTTTCATGTTTATATGTATCAATGAGCTGAAAGACCGTAAAGATTCCTTGAACTGTAATGAATAAAGCACCAGATTCAATGAACAGAAGGAGGCATTTTTCAATGAACCATAGTTCTTCTGTAAATGGCTGCTGCTACCATTATCTGATGATGGGTCCTAGAAAAACAAATTGGTCAATGTTCAAAAGTAGCATCTGTTCTACCACATTCTGAAACCTACCATGCCTTCCACCCAATCAAAGCTAATGCATATATACCCACACCCATAGATACCAGCATTGCTAGTCCATCAAAAAGAAGAGCATGGCCAGTTTCAGCATTTGATCTCTTGAATATAGCCCTGTTATCAAGGATGGTGTCTGCTATATTGATTCCTAATGCATATCATATTTAGAAAGTTTCAAGGAAACGGTGTAGTTGGAATTGGTACAATAATACATACCAATATTTGCAAGCATTAAAAATGCAAGGGTAAACTTGACAATCTTGGTTTCTGGAAACAAAATCCATGCCCTCCAAGCTACAATGAAATCACTCAAGAGTAACTGAGTCGATACAATTAAGTACCTGTGGCCTGTCAAGAAAGTCAAAGAAAGCTCACACTAATGGAATTGGACCACCCTGTGATAAGATTAACTCGGTTGTTTATTTCATTTGCTTTAATGATCTGCTCTCTAAGGCCTCCCGATACCTGCATCAGAGCCAACTTGGTATCCATGAGATTTCCAACTATTCCCAGACTAATAAAATTAAGGCTGAAGCAAATAAACATTGTGGTAAGGCAGACAAAGAGTGAAATCCGAGAGAAAGTCCATGGTTTGGATCTGAAGCAATTTTCAAAATCTGAACAAGAATACCATGCTTCCGAAGAGTATTTTACATTGAGAATCGGAAAGCAATAAATATTCCTAGAAGCAGTGTTCCTGCAAAGTATTACAATATCGACCAGCTTTCAGCCTTTCTTTCGGAACCGGGATATCAATGGATTTTACATACCATAACCAACCCCACGGGTAATCAATGTCGAAACATTCAAATAAATGCTATGGCCTAATGCTGCGATTTTCAAATGATCTTGAGGTGTCATGAAGTGGGAACTTGAAAGCTTGGAAAATTTTGTGAAAAGCTCAAAGTGTAATAAATATCACCCAATGAATTTCAGTGGCTATGATGTAGTATTTGCCAAGCTTCAATCTTTACTACTACATGTTTATTCCCGAACGGTGCCACAGAACAACGCTGTCAAATATCTTTTAGCACCATCATGTAGGATGATCCGTCACTAACCTCTTCAAATTTGGCAGCAGATACATGGCGCTGATGATCCGTCCGAACTAGCCTCTTGGAATTTGACAGCAGAACAGGTATACAGCACTTGACACCTTCAAGTTCGCCTGCACTTTCAATGGCTCCTTGGGGATTTCCAAAATGTTTCTGCCAAGGAGGTACGCTGCCCAGTGTTTAGAGTATTCCTAGGCGCCCTATTCTCATCCCAGACTTTGGGCCATTTGTGGCAGATGCGCCCGCCTTTCCATCTGTGACCTCACTAGCGTAACTGGGGCATCCATGTAAGACATTTGTTGCGAGAGGAACGGGAAGAACAATGATAAGGCCCTAGATATGAGAATCTATGAAGCCCTCGGTGAAAATAGAAAAGCAATGCCCACCTTTTCCTTTCCATTCACAACGACATCGCTCAGGCTGGACGTTCGCCTCATGATCATGATCATGTTGGCAGGAGATAGATGCGAGTAGTCGAATATGTCTAGCCTAGACACAATTACAGCTTATGCAGTCGCCCTCTTAACCATCTTCGTACTACACTCCCAAGCCAACCTCCGCATACTCGTGAACCTTTTCTATTAGCGTAGTCGAGAGGAAGGCTGGGATGAGCTAATGCTTGTACATACCTAGCCTGTCAATAGGGGGATGTTCCTGCGATTTACAAGAACGAGAAATCATATGCCAACCTATTGCAGACACAGAGGACACCGGACTTGGCGACAGCGAGGGATCGTCTGCGGCTGATCTATAATCGGTATCAGCTGAGATAATCCAAGTATTGTGCACGGGACGATTTGAAAGGTTCTGGGGCGAAGCTTGGGTCTCCCGTGTTCTCACACGAGGAAGAATCGAAAAAGCAGAGAAAATTGTATAAGGAGCACTTTTTCTGGCGTGATCAAGACCCGCGTCGGCAAGGATGAAGGAAATAAGTTCTTAGGCTGGGCGCACAGCCCTACCCATTCAAGGTAGGAACGCACCCGTTACTTGCAGTCAGATCAAAAGGTTTCTTTCGATGGACAGAGATCGTCACAGAAGCCATGCTTTCAGAGTTTTTTTTAGCAGCTGCGAAGTTAGCGCTAACAGCAGTCCTAGCTAGGATTAATATTATGAAGACTGGGCAGAAACGAAACACAAAAATTTGGGATGAAATTTTGATGAAAAATAGCAAGATGATATTCCTATTCGCGTATCGAGTTCGTTACGATTTACAGCTGCACTGGAATACGAATGTTTCGTGTGTGTGTGTGTGTGTAGGCCATGCCTGAGTTGACCTGAAGCTATGCAGCAGTGTCGGGCGGGGGGACGAGCGCAACTGGTGTATCTCCGTCAGACTGGATAACCGAAACCCTGGTTTCGTCGAGCTTGAGAGAACCGCGTTAGATACTTCTGCGCAGGAAATGAAAAATTAGAACAAAAAAAATTTCTCTTTTTTTTGCCCACGGCAAAAGCAAAACAACACGCACCAAAAGAAAAAACCCTCGCAGCTGCTCCCTTTTACGATTCCATTCCAGCGTCGAGGACGACAGTAGAGTCCACAAGGTCGGTAATAGTAGCCCGTTTGCCTTCTCGTCCAAGCCCGGCCGCCCGTTCTGACTCTTCGATTGTATAAGCTGGTTCTTGTAATTGCTTGCATCGTCGTTTGTGAATCTTACTCCGCCAATGTGAACGTAGCGCAGCGTCTGTTTCGTAGTATCTATGAAGATATAAGGGCTGAGCCACATAATTACAAGAAAAAAATAGCCAAAAATCACATACTTGGCACATTCGACGCAGTAATGCTGAGCAAGACCTGGCTTTTCGAAATCCAACGATTGGGACTCGAGAGCAGCTCGATTCTGAAAAATAAAATGGTCAATTTTTGCACCAAAAGCTGAAAGGGTGTTACCTTGGGATCCAGATCAATCAGTTGAATTTGATCCAAATCTTTGCCTCGAGCCTAGGTATTTGGAAAATTTATAAGATAACGTTCGCGTCGCGAGGAAGAAAGCGGTAATGAGTGGCTTACCCTCGTTCTAGTTGCTCTGTGAACATCCCTGCGTGCATTATGCACTCTTGAACGACGTAGACGGCCCATGAGGTAAGATGAAAAAAAACCCGGAATTGTTGATGGTGGGAACAATGAAAAAAAGAGACGCCAGCATGTGACTCGTAAGAATTGCTTTGGCACTTGCCAGATTCGGCGAAAGTAAGTACTTAGAACTACCGAAATGATCATATTCGATATGGTGGAATTCCATCCAACCTACGGTTACAATTACAGACCACAATCATCTCGCAGCGCTACTATCTACCTATGGGGCGTTCAGACCTTGAATACACTGCCTTGGGACACAGATGTCTTCGCTGCGGCTGCAAGTCTCGGGTACAGCGGGGGAATTCATATTCTGGAGGTCAGAAGCCTGCAATCCTGCAGCTATACTCGACGATGAGCAGCAGATTCACATATGCACAGGTGGGATGGACCATCATGGGGTGGAGAACGACGCATCACCAGTGACAGAAAATGGAGCATCTTTTTTTGCAGGTTAGAAGCGTTCCGTCGCCGATGGTCAGGAGAGAACGTGGGAGACAACCCTGTTGATATCCAGTGCATGATGGTCCAACAGTCGGGTTTGAAGGAACCTCTGGGGTTTTCTTCGTACAGCAGAGGGTAATCTGAGCGCAGGGATTTTGATGTGACTTCAAAACTTGTTACCTCATTACTGAATCAGTCGAAGGGGCGAAGGTAGATTCTGGAAAAAGCGAGATCGCCGTCAATGATATTCCCTTGGACCACCGAATCTAAGACCCGACTCACCCGAGCTAGTATCACTCGGAGCACTCCCGCTGGACTGATGAGATTCGTTGCGCTGTCATCGGAGCTGCGACAGGATCGAGTTATGAGAGGGTATGTATTGTATGAGGAAAGGAATTCATCATCTGGCAAGCTGGGTTTCCGAGATCTGCTGCAAAAGCGGATAATGTTGTCACGTGACCAAACAGCAGTAGCCTCCGAGGCTCGAACCCCCTCCATCCTGCATTCACCCCGTCCAACCCCACTCATTTTGGTATTCTCATGCCGTTGCCATTTAATCCATCTGCCAAAATGGCGTCTCCCATCCGTGGGCTTTGTCGCATTCATGTATTATTGGAGCGCAAGTTCGGCCGCCTGAGAGTACAGCAGCTAACGGCAATATTGATGAGGTTCGGGGAAGGGTAGGGACGAGGTTGGAGATCAAGAGAAACGCCCTTGATTCAACTTTAGTGGACAGTCGTCTGCGGGAGATCATAAAAACCTACGTATATTCCTTCCCCAATACCCATTTCATTGATTGAGTGCAGACGAGGCACATTTAGCACCCACACCAGTACTGCGCCTTGATGGAAGAGTCTGATAAATGTGCGGGAAGGGCGCCCAAAGCTGCTGGTAGTACTCTAGACAGTAGATATTCATAAACTCGAAAGATGAGAAGGAACGGTAGAGAAAGCTTACTTCGAGACCGATCGTTTAGCCAGGTACTGAAGCACTGACCGTTGACCCAATGGTCGTAGAAGGAGGTAACGAGGTATAGAGAGTAGAGAGCCTGTAAAGAGAGTAGAGAGCCTTCAAGCCGTGTTGAGCACTTGATGGGCCCTTGCCGCGGTTCATAGACTTGAAGGTCGACCCGGGCGCTCCAGTAGAAGCAACAGAGGAGAACGTAGTAGGAAATAGAGCAGGCGCGGCACGAAACCGGTAGCCAATTCCGAGGGGGGTAGGCGGCGAGGTTGAATGGCATCTGCGACTGCGGTAGGAGCTGTCGCGGATGGATAAAGAGGAGATGGAAGCAGATGAAAGAATGCAAGTAGGGGTAGAGTTCGAGACCAAAAGTTCCATGACTGGGAGAACCGGCAATCGTTCTGTGTCGTTCAGCCTGGCTTCCCTTGAACATCGACACCCAAAGATCACGGCACGCCTGGGAGTGGAGGTAACATTTGCTGTGCCAACTCCCAGAGTTGAATCCTAGCCGAAGTTCCCGGGCGTTCACCAATGAATATAGGGAAAGGCTCGAATCCAAGTAGGGTGTGAGATAGTCTGTAACCGACACACCCATTCGTTCACGCTGAATGACAAAGTCACTCTTGAGCGCGCATGTCTTTCTCCCAGCATCTACGCCGCCTGGAATGCTAAAATGGACAGAGCGGACCCGAGGGACACGGACCAAATAAGGACAACATGCTCCCAAGGGTGTGCCAGGGTATCGGCTCGAAGCTTATGGAATCAAGCGGGAATTAATCCAGGTTGCGCTGGAGCATTTCTGTGGATAAGGATAGACAGTCCTAATAGTAGTGTTATTATCTTCTTCTACAGCAAGCTTCCGCGGCGAGATGTCTCGTACGGCACATAGCAAGAAGCGCCAATATACGATTGTTAAATGAGAGTCGGTGCTAGGTTTGACACTCGTCCTAAGCAAAATTCTGCGGGCTATTGACCTGCCGAATCAGTCATAAAACGGGATATTTAACCCGGACAATGTTATTACCTGAAGTTTCGCATAAGACCGTCATTTTCCATATGTCCGCAAGAGCTGACCGAAGAGACGCCGTAAACAGAGATGGGAGGAGTTGGGCAAGAATTCGAAAACTTTGCGAGACTGGATCGCCGCGCATCGAACATGTGATCTGGAAATCTAGCTCTGACCCCGACTGCGACCATGTCCCCCGTGCCTTCTGCCTCCACAACACACTCCGCTAGCAACGAACACATTATCTATCATACAACGGGCTCTATTTCTAGTATCTGGACCATTATCGCTCTTACTGTCATCCTCGTCGCCGTTTGCGGCGTTCTTTGCTATTCGCTCTACCGCTGCTACCGTTCTGCCCTGTATCAGCACGATCTAGAGTACACCGAACGCCTATACAAGCAAACACAAGCTTCGAATTCATCTCTGGAGAAGGACTCCGAAGGGAAAGCGTACTGGGAAAAAGGACGAAATTCTGCCGGTAACTTCAAGCTGTGATTGGTCTCGCATTACCTGGCTGAATTCGAATAATTTTTTGAATTCAGACTATGATGGGCCGAATCACTCAGTTATCAGCTTTGAATCTTCTTCGACTATGCCGGATTTGACCTCACCGCCTTTGGCCGTGACATACGCGTCTCAAAGCCCGCGTATACTTCATGCCTCGCCCATACTTGCTCTTCCCAGCGATTTCGAATATGAGCACGTCCAGCTATCCAACACTTCACGTTATCTCGACTCAAAGTCCGCCTCATTTTATGTCCTGAACGTGCACGCACGTTCTCACGATGCAATGTCAAAGTCAACTATCATTTCGAACATGTCTCCAATTCTTGCCGCCCAAAATTCTGCAACAACTTCGACGGAACAAGGCTTCACTACGGCGCAAGATTTGGCGCCCAAAGTTAGCGCAATTTGTCCACGCCCAAGGTCTATGACTCTAACACTTCGCCGCTCTCGGGCGCCGTCTCTCGCTGGTCACCGCCAGGATCCATTCGCTCATGCTTGTTCGTCTGATTGTACTCGTCTTCCCCTCATGGATTTACACCCAGGCGTAGAATCAAATCCTCCTATTGAGTCTTGCCTGCGGTCTCAACTCTGAATGTATTTTCTTCTTATGGCAAGCTACGTTCGCTATGCGCATCACGAATGTGAATTTCGCAGTGTACAATCGGGATCTCAAGCTAGTATGTCAAACATTCAATCTACTGCGGGGAAGTGTGGAGGTTATTAAGCGCCATGGATCTTCCGGTGAGGACGAAGAGATCGACTGCGAAGACGGAAGGATAATAAAGATGGACAATATGCAAACCGATTCCAAGTTTAGTTAGGTTGAGGACGAAGAGATTGAGGATGATTCCATATGATCGTTGTGATAAGACCCGGTGTAGCACTTTCTTTACTTCTACCGTCCCTTTCTGCAAATCTCATACTTGATATCTGTAGTTTTTTGATTTTTTTATACCAGTTTTGTAGCATGTTACAAGGGCTTGAAATGACTTCAAGGAAGAAATCTTCCGGGATAGATGTCATAAATTAATTCTCGTAATTCCTCAAACGTACCAAACGACTTGGCATGGGGATGCGAAAAGCCTGGTTCCCGCCACGCGCTAGCTTCTGCTACGTGGCTCACTGCTACCGAGGAAGATCGTTCAGTGGAACGTAGCACCGATTCGACAAGTGCATCAAAATGGTACGTGGTTGAATTTGTTTAACCTCTTCGGCTCCATATCATTAGATTTATGGACGCTGCTCGGCTGAGATTTCTGTCATTAGCGTCGATAACAAGCTGAATTGCCGAACATGTTTATTTCCGCCTCAAACTCCCTGACCGCAAACACGCTCATCTCAGGGCCGAATTTTTTTTTTTGACCTCGCACCACTCGCTCCCCTTTCATCTTTCAAGTACGCTGCTCTTTCCCTCTGTTTTTCAGCTTTCACAGTAATCCCGTAGCTCATAGAATGACGGTGAACCACCCCGTTGATTTTTCCAAAACTTTATTCGAAAAGTTGGCACAGAACGCACTTGGCGCTCTCGATGTGCTTGCGCAGAACATGGGTGCCCACGATGACGAGCCCATGTTGGAACGTCTTCGGAGAGGGGAGCACCCCATGCCCCATTCCTTCGTAGCAGAGGACAACTCTTTCCGCGAGGATGGTGCTTTACGCTTGATAAATTTTGATGAAAGCATCGCGAAGATTGAAGATGCGGTGCAGAGGTTGAAGAAGTCTAGGGATCGCTTCCAGAGATCTTTGAATATGGCGACGTCCCTTCTTGCGCCAGTGTGGAGGCTTCCAGAGGATATTTTAGCTGAGATCTTTTCGCTGTATATCCAAGAACAGGGGGAATACTCGTTCAACTTGAAACTGTCTTCCCCCTCTTCGAGTTGGAAACCTACCCCTTGCATCCGGAGTTCCACCCTCCACCTTTCGCAGATTTGCTCTTTCTGGCGCAGGATCATTTTCGGCAGGCCTCTTCTCTGGTCGAGTTTATGGTTCAACTTGGATGCTCTCAATGACAGTTTCGGGCCCGAGTTACCTGGCATCTTGAGCGTCCTTTCCGATTATCTCTCGCGTTCAGGATCAGTACCGCTAAAGCTCGGCATGAGTCAAGCGTACGTTAGCGGCAACAACCCAAATCGTGATTACGTTTTTGAACTTTTGCTTCGGCACGCTATGCGCTGGGAGTCCCTTTCCCTGACTCTGCGCAGTAATAGATCCGTATCTTACTTCCTCTCGCAATTCCAATCCGGTGGCCAGCTCCACGTAATGTCAAGAATGAAACATCTCGTACTCGATTCAGGATTAGAATGCGTTGCGATCCTTATTCAAAGTTCTAATCTACGGACTTTGGACGCGAGTCATCTCAACTTGTCTTGGTCGAATTTTCGTCAATGTGACTTCTCTTCTCTGAAAGAGCTCAAAGTCTTCCGGCTTGGGGGTGCTCCGGTAGGAAGGTTCTTGTATTATATGCCCGCTCTGGAGCGCCTTGAAATAAAGAGTTTGACGTCTGGCTCCAGCAGCACCGAGTTAGAGTCTCGTTCCCCTCTTGGTCCCTCAAACCTCCGCCATCTTACAATTGGGTTGGAGGATAACTGTCCTGCTGCGACGTGGAAATCACTTTGCGTACCTCATCTCACGTCCCTCAGGATTTATTCCGGGAAATATTCCAAGGGCTCGGTCGAGGCGATTTCCACCTCTCTTTGTCAATCGAATACAGTCCTCCGAGAGCTGGAAGCTACTTTTGATGACGAAGTGATGAGTCTAATCTGTAGCCATCCTTCCCTCAACGAGCTTACGCTGAGGTATAACGAAAACAGCGAGGAGGGTGCACTGTCTCTCGAGGACATGCTATCCCGCCTCACCATATCTAAAGACCCCGAAACAACGGTCCTTGGGCCCAATCTTTATCACCTAGCCGTTAATATACTGAAACCAATCCCTAGTTCCTTCAAACCTCTTCCTTTGGCTAGAAATATCAGTGAGATGGTTAAATCCAGAGCCTCCGTCAGAGATCTGCCTCCTGGCGTGTCTACCCTCCAGTCTTTCTCGCTGCAGATGCCGTACGGGTGCATGGCCCGTATCCGTGTTGGTGAGATTAGTACCCTCCTGGCCCCGCTCGTGGCTTCTGGTCTACAGCTTCAGCTGTCACAATTATCGTGACGGCTAAATCTATTACATCGTAGAACATCGGCAGCACTTTCCTTATTTCTAGCGTCGTCATATATGCACATTTTGTTTCACCCATACTAAGCCAGTTTTGCAGCTCATGCAGTGAAAGATTGTTTGATAGAGTAAAAGTATTGTACCCCTTATTTTATGAATCCGAAATACGATTCGACTCCTCTAATTAGACGCTCCCAATGTTCTTCAAGCGATGAATTAATAGCAGAGCAATACCTGGCGTATACTACACATGTGTGAGGAGCACTTGGCAAGCTGGACATCGGAAAATAATTTGAACGAAAAATATGTTGCCTAAATACTACAAGACATGAGATGAATGCAGCTCGCCTACATAGGAACCAAGACCTTTTCCATTGGACGAAGAGAAAACCCACCTTGGCTATCATAGTCTGGACCCTCGTATGTAATCTTCGAATTGTAAAGCAGTAGCAAAAAAAATACCGTCTGTAATAATCCGGCAATCGATGCACCAACCGAGCCAAGAGACCACAGGGAGATCGCAAGTATGCATTGTTTTTCGAGCTTCGACGAACAGTACATAAACCAACAAACTGGGTTGTACCAAAACCCCTTTACCTGGCACAACGTGTTACGTTTGAGCCCTACATAGGGCCGGCTCAACTTAAACTCGAATTCCCAGAGAGGTGCACCTAACCTATGCTGTTGAAATATTTCCCAATTTTCCAGCCGTTCAGATATTTTTTGTCCAATGATATACCTGAGGTTCGAAATTGGAGAAAAATGGACTTGATGTGATCCCCAGTTTGACAGCCGAAGGAAGGAAAGAAGGAAGATTTGAAGCCTTTCATTTTTCCGGCGACGGCCGTTCTAATACTACAGATACTAGGCCGCTAGCCGTCTTAAGTCAGATCAATGAGCTTCAAGTTAGGCTGAGGTGAGATCAAGTGCCCATAGGAACGAGACAGCAACAATCATCATAATGAATCGATCTCATGCACTAGGACGGTAACTAGTAAAACAGCTGTTGAATTGACACTTTTAAAATGTGTGATGTGGGAGAGGAGCTGGTCATTTATACCAGTCTCGTCATGTCCTCCACTCGTTGTAAAATGGCCTCTGCTGCCTTTTCCGCCACTCCATACACACCCAACGTGTTGTGCGGAAACACGCTCATAGGCATAACAGACGCATCGGCTACAAAAATATTTGTTGTGCCTTTGAAGATGATCAGCCTTGGAAACAGATACCACAGTGTGATTGCGGAAAATGCAGTACGTACCATATACCAAAAGATCTGGAGAAACAACTCCACCAAGATCTCTTGGCATCATTGAGTTACTTCCACTATAGTGAAGGCCGGGGCCGTACCTATGGGTCCACATCCCACCCAATAAATCAGAATCCAAGAATAAAGTAAAAAACAGAGTACACCAACGTGGAAAGCACCCATTCCCTGACTTCCTCATCTGTCGCATTAAGCCCTGGAACCCCAGATTTTTCCAGCGCATCAGGTGAAAGAAGATTGCTCAAGGGTGGACTAGACACAATTCTTGCAATTGCCCTGGCTGCGGCGACCATAACTTGGATGTCGACATCCTGAGTCAGGTATTGGGCATCAGTGATTGGGTCCACAGAAGGATCAGTGGTGTTGATACGGATAAATCCACGAGAAAGAGGGAGGATAGCTTGAGCCCAGACTAGGAGTGCTGTCGAAGTAGGATTGAAGAAAATTTCAAAAAAGGGATCTTGTAAGGATAAGCGGTGAGATCTTGAGATGTGAACATCGAGTAAAAAAGAATAGAACACGCACGATCAACTTCGAACGCGTCTGCTGTCAACTTAGCCTGTCTAACAAGAGTCTGCGGTTGAACAACACCTCCGACGGAGAGAGCTATGTCCGCTGACACATTTCGTATCAAAGCATTTATTTTAGCAGCACCTTCAGAATAGCAAATTGTTAGTCAACGTCAAAACATCGAGGCTGCTACAGACCTTCAGAGCCTAAAGCATTTCTAGCAGTCAATTGTGTTACAACGACGCCCAGCAAAGTGTCTGCTCCGCCGGTGATGTTGGTGGTATTTGCAGATGGAGCCCAAGAGAAGGATGGGCCGGTTAAGTAGGCCTGGTCTTGATAGCTGCGTATGGTTCATAAGATACAATTTGCACAGAACAGAACCTGAAGGCGCCGTACTTTGCACCTACACCTGGAAGGTTGAGAACTGGCTCTATTCCAAGGGTTTCTAGGTAGCTAAAACTCAGAATCAGCTGTTGTTGAAGTATTTAATCAGGGTATATTACGTCGCATTCCCAATTCCACTGTGCTGAAGAATAGCTGGAGACTGGGAAAAAACAGCTGAATGAGTCGTGTTACTTGTCAGCACTGACAGTAGCTGGAACTTACATATAAAGCCCCAGCTGTAATTACGACCTCCCTGGAGACATTGAGAGCTAGGATCTGACCGCCCGAGGCTGGCTGCACAATGACTCCAACTGCAGTGACGTTGCTGGCACTCTTTGACGTTACTAGAGAATTAACACGATGTCCTGTTAACACTACAAGTCTTTTTCTTTGCTGCTCCTCCGGATAGAGATAGGACCACGCGGAAGAAGATCGTCGATCGGACTGCAATGTTTCATTAAAGTGGATGTGGTGATAAGAGCTGGCGACATGGCCTTGGGAGGAATTGACCGTTAGCACCATCAAAAATTTTCCATGAGTAGCACAGCGTACCCCCTGAAAATCCGTCTCCCATATCCGGGGACCAGGTCACAGCATTCTCAAAAGCACTCTCAACAGTGCTTCTTGCAGCATCTTGCACTGCAGGAGCTACAAGTGGCTGAGAGAAGGAGACGCCGACTGGTCCACCAAAGCCATGTACGGAAGGGATATAGCTAGCGCCCTCTGCCATTTGAATGGGGTCTGGGGGGGTAAAGGTTTCCGATTTCTGCATGTATCTAGCAGGAGAAAGAATCTCTCGTTAGTCCAGGATAGCATCGGATACAACGGTCTCAACCAACTCACGGTAAAAAAGCATCCCAACCCCATCCGGGATTCTCAAGGGCCTCGACGGCCCTCATTCCAACCAACGTTGGCCGTGATCCTATCATGCCATTGATAGATGAACCTCCGCCCAGGCAGCTCCCGCTACGCTGACAGCTCAGAATCGTGGTCTGAGGAGTACCATACTGAATGTACACTCACTATAAAAGGCTCATAGGCTTGACTTCTTCATAGCCCACTTGAGGCGCGCCTTCCAAAGAAAAATGGCAAGGAGATGGCCTTGAGGTTGTTCATCAGTTCTCAGACTCTGCAAAGGTCGAGAAAAAAGGAAGACGCAGAAATAGACATACACGGTAAAGGGCGTATAAGGGTTGTTGATATTTTCGTCGTTCATTAGATCTGGACCGCGCTCAATAACCAGGACCGAGTGGTCTTGAACAGCGAGGCGATTAGCAACAGCTAGTCCAGCTGTCCCGCCACCGACAACAATATAATCGTATGTCTGGAGAGGCAGCTGTGAGCTGTTGTTTAAAACAACCGTTGCATGACCACTTTGAAGGAGTAACGCTGGGAGAAGCAGGGTGTAGACAGAGGTATGTTTCAGAGTGTAAAGATGCATCCTGTTGGGGGAGGGTTAAGATTTACAGGCTCACAACTGGTGCGGGAGCTTGCAATATCAGTCTGGGCTACAGAACCTGACTTAAGTAGTATGTGCTGATATGATTGACAATCTGACGTTCACCGTAAGTCCGTAACTTCTCAGGTTCAGAGCTCCTCATCAGAACTCGAGAGACCATTGACCAATGAAGTCTAGTATAACATGAGCATATCCACTGTCAGCTAAAGTTGACCAGCTCCGAGAATTGTTCTTAGTTGATTTCCTTTTAAATTACCTTTTTTGCCAAACAAGACTACCCCAGATGGAATAGGGTGGGACAAGATACCAGAATTGAACCCTTGAATTAAATATTCATGACAGAAAATGAATTGAATCATTTGAATGTTTGTCAAAGCTTACTATAACGACATGGCACTCTGACTCTTCCTTCAAGCTCTGCGGAGCTCCGACTCTGACCGAAGGGAACGAAGGGAGAATGCAGCAGACTGCTAAAACCCCACCGAAGGCTGCTAAAACACACCCATATTCTGCCAGGAATGGGACTTTTCCACAATGTGATCACATCCTCGGAGTCGCTTGCTTTTCTCTTGAGACTTTCTCTTTTTTTGTGCACATACAAGTCACTAGGCTGATTAGCAAAAGTGATCCCCATTCGGCCTAGTTGGTTATGGCCATGTTGTGACAGTGGCATCTTTTCTCTTCCCAAAGTTATCTTCTTATGTATTGTTGTAAATCAACATTTCGAGGATCGAGCAATTTTGAAGTGATCTATGTAGAGTAAGTATATCAAAAGTTACCAAAAACGTCTGGTGCACGGCGTATACTAGTGCAGAGATAGTACAGTGCTCATTACATAAAAAAAGATCCTTCTAGTAGTGTCAGGGTTAACCCTTTTACATTTTTTCTATCCTTTTAGATCCTTATACTTCTGACTTTCATGACCAGGGTAGCGGCGACTCCGAGCGAGGGCCGCACCTATCTAAACTTGTGAGATATAGAGAGCGAGCCACTGCGAGTACGAATGCAAAGTATGACTTGGAAATTAAGCCCAAAGGATGGATACTGTTAGTCGATCAGACTACAACGCTTGGTTAAAGTGGATGCAAGTGACGAGACAGACCTTACCAAAGAAAGGACGTCGCCGGTCAGTGATAATACATACTAGCATTCCTTACGACATGCGGCGACTAGTACAGGTCAAAATGTATATACATGGACAGTTCTTAAACCAAGGAAAGGGCTTCCTAATAGAGAAGAGGTTTGACCCTTACCAAAGAAAGGACACTAGCATTCAAATTCCTTACGCTATATTAGAACACTGTGTAGGCCTAATACACGGACAATTGTTAACCGAAGAATCACGTATTGTAACGATCCATTGCCGTTGGGTAGGACCGACGCACTCCACTGATTCGCAATAGTCTTGTCCAAAATAACGACTACGGTCTTGGAGTTATCATTCGAAATCGTCACAAACTGGGTTACACTGAGGGAGCACTGAAGCGTGAGCGTGCCGGTGGAGAAGGTGGTCTTTGGCGCACTCTCCGGATCTATAGTTGGGTTTGAATCAAATATGGAAGCATTTTGCCCGTCGGATGTCGTTGAGCATAGAGAAATGATATGAGAGAATGATACGGAATGCTGGAGACCGAGAAATTTTGAAGAGTCAGAGACTAGCGTGGATCTGCCTAAACCCAAATGGCATATGTTGTTCATGTCATAATTCTATCAAAAATTTCCATCATTTTGAGCCAAACCCTGGAGATAGCACCTACCCGGTCGAAGAATACAATAGCAGTCTTCTGAGCCCCAAACATATAATCTGTTACCGACATCTTCGTCCGTTGAAAGTGACACACCATTGCCCAAGCGAGGGATAGTTAGAGTTCCCCGAGATGTGTCCACGTCAAATTTCAATCGTGTGGTTAGTCAAAGCCGAGATCTACATGGTTTCTTGTCAGCCACACACACTAACATGGTGACACTTACAGCGAACCTTACTGGCGGAGAAAAAAGAACCCAGCCCCGGTATCCAAGTTCAATCGCAGCTCATACGTATGAACAAGGGTTGAACTTCTATAGTTTGTTCCATTCCCAAGGGCGGGAGCGTTGAACGAGTCGCGAGAGACTCGAAGGAAGAGTCCTACATAGTAAACGGCCCACTTACCTCAATTTCAATCATTGCGCTTATGAATGTCATCATAAGCGCACCTTGAAGCCAGCAACACGATTTTCCATGAACCACCCTGCCGGTGCCGCTGTTTGGCCCCAGTTTGTTCCGCTTTAAATCACTAGTGAGCGACGTCAGCGTCTCCGACAATATGAAAAAACTTTCTCCGTATAAGCTTATAGTTGTCAGCCCCGGATCATTCGCTCACCATAATCAGGATCGGTTAGATCCGTAGACAAGTTTTCATATCCTGTCCCGCCCAGAGGCTCCGAGCCCGACTCAAGCAAAAATCCTCCGCCAAACTATGTATTTCAGTGCCATATAGCCCTCAAAAAAACGGTTGAATGCCATACCACAACGGATTACTGAACGCGACCGCTTCATGAAGTAAAAAATACGCCGATCAAACCTGAGCCCAGCTGGTGCTACCTTTTTCAGTGGCCCAGAGAGCTAGAAAATAAACAGATGACGAAGGATCAACTGATCAATGAACGTTTGAACATTCACCTGAGTTCCGGGGAAAAGTTACTGGCCAGCATCAGTCAAAAAAAAAAAAAAAAAAAAAAAAAAAAAAAAAAAACCGGGCCCAGCACAATCTTAAAGTACATATCCATTTTGACCGCTATGTTGACACGCCGGAAAATATCCAAAAATCCGCTCGACGTCATCATCTCTTCTCAAATCCCCTGCAATATTACCTACCCAACCAGGGAATCCTTGTTTCAGCATCTGTCCCAATATGATCAACGCCAAACGTATCGTATATCCTTGATATATCCCTTCACTTACTCATATACGGTCCGGGTCTCGCAATCAACCAACAGACCAGCATCCTTCACCGCATCAATAAACATCTGCAAATCCCGATACGTGTTTCTCTTCAAAATCTCCCTCTCCATCATTCGAATCCGGAGTAGGATAATGCAGTGTCTAGCTTAAAACAGGCCCAAACGGTATTGAAGCCGTTCGCTTTGACTTTTTGAAAAAGATCAGACCAAAGTCGAGGATCGCCAGGAAGCCGCCACGAATGAATCTCGGCTGAGAGTATAAAACTCGTTGACCAAAGATCGACAGCGATTGAGGTATTAGGCACCAAGAACGTAGTCGAAGAGAGAGGAGCGGAGATGCGGAATAAATTGACCTAAATAATTGTATACACTTTTACCGCTTGAGCAAAAGACAGAAAAATGATCATGATCTCCCCGTCTGCGGGAAGAACCTGACACCCTCGCCTTCAGCAATCCAAAATGAGTTGCACCCCGTTCGTTTTGGAGAGTGTACAGTCACTTGCCAATGGATATCCTCGTCAACGCAGATTCAAGTAATTTCGTAGGAAGTGCTCAAAGTATTGTCCAGTCGAAGTGACCTGAAAAGCGGTAGACATAAATTAGTGCAAGGGAAATAATCTACCATACACACCTATTCTTCGCCCGAGGTAATCGCCAGTATATCAGCGCAGATTTAACTTCCTTCGGTGATCATAGGTAGCCACTTCTTTGAGATACCATTTGCGCAAGGACATAAGACACATACGACGATAGGAGTTCTCCTAAAAACCGCAAAAGTTAGCGCACGAATGTGCTTGAAGAGAAGCAGAGAAAACGCACGATACGCGGATTTAGAAGTACCTCGTCCTAGTCATTTCCTGGAGCCTCACAGTCCTGCACCTCTATCACAGACATCCTACAACGTCTTGCCACATATTTGAGAATGATCTGTGTCCATTGTTCGATAGCAGTTCAAGTTGAGAGGGTTGCTGGGTACTGTTGTATGTTCTTGGATTCAGCCTTCCAGTCTGTCAGATTTCTGGCGGATACGGAGGAGCAGAATGGATGGAAGGAAGGAGAAAACCTTGTAGACGCGTTGAACGAGCCATCACATGACTCTAGCTATTTTCCCTCACTCCGCTCAGTACGAACATTCACCCATTCGATTGTAATAAAGTGTACAAGAAAGCTTACAAGACAAAGACTATGTTAAGGTCTCAAGCCGTTTCTTGACGTCCTCAAGCATCGCCTGTGCCTCTGTAGGAGAAAAATAAAGTCAGATCCTTGAATGTACCAAGAAAACAAATGGACGAGACTGACCTATTTTAGGTTTTCCTTCGGATAGCCCAATAGCATTCTGTAACGCTTCTTCCGCACCCAATAAACTATGTCTTTTGCCCTCCGCCCGCAGTTCATCTTTGACCTTTACCAGGCTTTCATCACATATAGATTCAACCAATGCTTCCGCCATCCGTACCCATCCCTTACCCCATTTCTCTTCCATATCCGTCACCTTCATCGCGTCTTCCAACTGCTTCACTCTCAACTTCATCCTAGCATCCGGCGTGTCCGCGCCCTCTCTTGCCGACTGAACCCATTTGTAATACGATAATGCTCGATTGGCGTACAGCACAGCAGAGTTCGGTGAAAGCTCGATAGCCTTCGAATAGGCTTCTACAGCCGGACCGTACTGTCTCTTCCTGAACAGATCATTTCCCTGGTCCTTAGCCTTCTCCGCCTCCTTCGAATCCAGATTCGAGGATGGGGCATATGCATGACTCGCATGTGTACTCGTTATTCGAGCTAGACCCTGAGGATCTGCACCCTGAAGCTTTTCCACGACTTCACCTTTACCAGTCCCAGTCCAGTCCCATTTCGATTTCCGTCTCCTTGACCTTTGATAACGATAAACGTAGGCATAGCAGAGATGGAATACTTGGCTGCGATAGCTCTCGTACGGTTCCGTCCACATCCACACGGAGGAAATAAGTGAATGGGTTTTGGGTCGCCAGATTGGAGTAGATGGGTGCGATCACTTTACACGGTTGGCACCACTCTGCGTGAAAGTCTACGATGACAGTTTGGTTGCTGGCGTAAGCGTGTCGGAGGATGGAGTTCCATTCGGAGACGGATTCGATTTCAATGGGAGAGCCGCAGCCTGGGATAGGGGATTTTCCATTGGGAGAGCCGGTCATTGGGTGAGGCTGTTGGAGGGTAGAGTGTGGAAGTAGAGGTTCAAAAGGCGGGTTAGGATGATTTAGCAGCAACTGAGCAAGCTTAGTGAGATGATCCCGTGACCACGAATGCGAATGACCTGGAAATTTCCGGATAGTATTGCCTGTTTTGTAGCTTGAAGGTACGACCGGCACATAAGAGGCCAACTTTGCAAACACCTATATATACGACTGATCTATCACACAATAGCAGACACATTATGATGCTTATTTCATCCCATTTCTGGGGCCTCGGGGTAGGAACTTCTAATACGCCGGTCTCAAGCAGTTCTCGGCCGCGGACGTTTTCTTGGGCGAATTATTAATTTATTCTGACCCATTGTAGAGCATCCGGGGATGTGGTCAGATTAGGTTTCAATTGGCTGCCGTACGACGGCTGTCTGTCCAAAAGGGCCCAATCTAAATCTGCCCTGCAGCACCGAATCCGCGTTTTATTTCATAAACACGCACTGTGCAACTCACAGCAGAACCCGATCCCCTTTGTTCTCAGCACTCGAAGGAAAGACAGAGAAACATGCTTCCTTTCGTAGGGGTCTATCCCGGGCGCCTCTGACGAGTTCTGTCCAATCCACCGTCTTCCCGTCGAGCTCCTGGCCATCATCTTCACCTACGCTTCCCTCTGCTCCGACGAAATCACGAACAACAATTTCTGTATGGACGTCCCATGAACTGCACGACACTCCACATATCACAGACCTGCTCTCTGTGGAGGGAACTCTCCCTGACTCGGAGCGCGTCCATGTCTTCACTCTGGTCGAACATCACTATTGCTATCGACGCCGTCCGGAGCGACCATCAAATGCAGGTGTTACCCAGATGGCTCAAGCTATTCCTCACTCGATCACTCGATCACCCATTAACGATCTTCATACGAGATACAGACCCTGTGATTCCTCCCAATCCTCTGTATTCCTTCCGGACCACTATTTCCACTGGTAGTAGCACCTCCGCTGCACGGACAAAAACCAGAGAACTTGTTCTCCGCGCACTCTTTGCCAATTCCGATCGTTGGTTCTCTTTTTCCTTCATAGGAATCATCCGATATTCCTGTAAATGCTATACCTTGCTTAAAGGATTTTCGAGTCTCCGTCATCTTGATATCGACTCCTCCGAGCTTATTTCTTCGAACGGGCGGTATCTAGATGGCCAGACGTCTCGCCTTGCGATCTCCTTACCAATTCTTCTTCTCCTCACCTTCATCTTCTCCTTGTAATGCCACCAAGAGCAGCATTATAATAGGAAATTTAACATCGCTGCGTGTTCGATGTATTGGTGGCAGTTCTCCCATATATCACTTACCGGTCGGAATCCGACTAATACTACTACCGCGGCTTTGTCTAATCTACAGTCTCGACAATTCCATTGAGTCGAAGTGCATGAAGCATTGGATCAGCCTGGATGGCAGCCCGCGGGCGCGGTAGCAATACGTATGCTTGTCATTCATTATCATCTACAACATACTCACTAACGTGCCTTACTATTCTGCCTTTTCTTCGCATTGTCTCACCATCCTAGCCCCTTTGCCAAAACATAAATCAATGCATTGTCTCCAAAGGCCCTCTTCAAAATATTCAAGTCAAGCAACCGTAGCGTATCACCGTGATAATGTGCTGTATATGGCAGTGAGCGACAATTGTTGGGGGTATTGTGAATGGTGAGATCAACTTGGGAGAGTGGGCCGTGGAATCAATAA
>JAACJN010000248.1:0-67462 GCA_013368555.1 Collybiopsis confluens | reverse complement strand
CTTTTATCTTCAGACAGTATCGGTACTAGTACCAACGATATTCTAGTTAATAGTTCGAGCGTCAAAATATTAAGGGAAGCACTTACCACCTCGTCCACCTTTACCCCCTTGCTTACCCAGTTCCCCAGTCCCCAGTCGACAAGGTTTAACAGAAGCTGGATGATGAGTCTCACGGTCCATCGTGATTAGGATATTTCCTACATTGAGATCACTGAATGAAAGAATCGAACGTCTGCTGTACAAGTTGATTCAAAATAGCAAAATCCTCACCGTGAAGAACTCCCTTGTCTGCGGCTATCTCTGCTGCTGCCTTGCACGCTAGTTCCTTCACCGAAGTTGCAAATGTCTCAAACTGAGATGAACTCAAGTGCGCATAGGCATTCATATCAAGAAGAGTCCTTCCATCCTTCTTCTTCATTATAATGACACGACTGTGACTCGGGGGCTTGGATGTAACCTTGTTCTTCAAATTCTTCAGGGTGCTTAGTCCCGGGTCCTTGATGTAGCCCGATGCAACAAAATCGCCGACTTGCTTGAGTGCTTTGACTTCTCCGTAGTTGAGGTAGTCGAAATTTCTGCGAAACGTTTCATCCGACTTGGATAGATCGAGAGAAATGACTTTGAGGAGCAAATCGCCTGGAGAGCCGCTGTACCCTTTGTACCTCTTCACGTTCCAAATTCCTCCGTTGTGCATCGTGTCAGCGGTGAGCTTCAATTGCGAACCCAGTTTGAGATCTTTCAGTTCTGAATCTAGTTATGCAGGCTATGATCAGCTTCGTATACTCGAAAGGCTGAGTACTAACGAAACACTCACCAAAGACCTTTTTGTCTGCGTCCGTCAGCATTTTCGGCTCATTAAACTCTGAAAGCAGCCATGTAGGACGGTTCTGAATCAAGGCTCTCCTGCCGAGCCGACTTGGCTCGTATTGGAAGCTCGTATTGAAAACTTGATCTTGATCATTATTGGATCTTACGGCGTTTCCAATTATACGCTGTTGACCGTCTATTCAATTGACGAGAAAATGAGTATCTCCTGGCACTCACGACATCTCGATGATTCACAGCAGGGTACGGAGCAGCATGAACGGCCAGAATTAAGGTTAGAACCAAAACGAGTAGATCTTTCGTAAAATAGGACATGATGAGGTTCAGAAGGGGGGGGGCTTTCGCTCTGCAAAAGAAAAAGAAAAAGATCGACCAGCGATAATTTTGTTTCTTTGATAATGGCTAAGTATATATACGCCGGGATTACCGGCAAGCTCTTGCAAGGTTATTTCATACACCCATATTTCAGCTAAAATGTCGCATCAGTGCAGTGCTACCTGTGTATCTACTGCGTTTCAAGCTTCATGAAATACAGCGTCCTTGTTTCGTGTTTTCAGCCCCCCTTCGCGCCTGTCTCTCCTTGTCTCTTTTTGCTCCTTTCGCTTTACCCTCCGGCCCTCTACACGCTTGCCCGGACGTTTCTGGTTCTTAAAATCCCTCATCACTCTCCACTGTTACTATGTTTTTCCGCCCAAGTGCCGGGGCTCCGAGTACCTGCCGCGCGAGTCTCTCCCGGCCTACTCTCAACATCGATCTTGACTTTCAGGTAACTTGATTCTTCTAGATGAGACCATAACGAGAATGGTAAAGCACCGCGGGTTCAACAAATAAATTATACACAGCCACAACAGGATCCGACATAATTCCATAAATTATCAATTCTCCTGCGCCCACAGTGCGCTGTGCGCATCACGTCCCACGGGTGTAGGGTTATCGCAACTTACCATGTATAATTCATATCCTATCCTATCCTATCCATGGGCAGTTGCCACCGTGGAATGTTCGCGACGCGATTTTTTCGTTCGAGCGGTTATCGGAGGTAAGGTACAGTAGTTACAGTACGAGGAGGTGGATTCTTTGATCTTGCGTTAAAAGATTAGACCCGAAAGGGATCAAAAGTGAAATGTTGACGAGCGGCGTAAAGGTTGGGGGACGAGGGCTAGGAAGATTCTGGGAGGAAGGGGGGGATGTACTAGAGGTTGAAATTGGAGGATGACTGGGACTGGTTACACTTGAGCTGGCACGTTTAGCAAGTGACTGGGAGCGCAGAGGAGGACCTGAGACAGCAAGAGAGGATTCTGAAGAAGGAATGGATAATGCTTGGGGGTACAGGGATGGAATGGAATGGAAGCAGAGGAAGGCGCACGAGCCTGCCGAAAGGGCGAAAGCCTTATAACCCGTTCCCTGACCTTGTCCACCACGAATTCCCAAATCGCCTGAGGATTTGAATACAAAGGATGCATGTATTGCCGAAGAATCGAGGAGGCACCTTCAGGAGACTCGGATGATACCAGGATAGAGAGAACAGGAGCGATGGGGGTCAATTGCTGGTGGAATAGTTGTCCTAATAGGCCAGTAGGGAAAGATTGCTTGAAAATGAAAGCAGACAATTGCAATCATAAGGAATACCTCGTTCTATTAAGGACTAGGAAGCGGGTTTACAGGAATTAAATCGAACGGCCGTATGTGGACAAAAAGAAGGCTATGTGTGACTAAAGTATGTGATAGACGCTGCTCGCATTACCGCTTCGCCGCAACCGATACAAATTGAAGTCCAACGAATTCGGAGTAAGCAGGTGTCTTAGGGTCGGAGATTTGGGGCAAAGCCTCCTTTTGTGAAAATTGTTTGTTCTTCCCAAAATGGTGGTAGATAAAAAAGCCCCCCTCACCTTGAAAACGTGTTCGGTTGTTCAATCCTCTCCATTCTTTATGTCGATGAAAGTCAAGGACCCAAATTGATACACCTTTGGAAAGGTACATGGAACAACATCTATCAAAAACTGATCATAATATTTTACGTCCAAGTAACACGTCAAAGAGAAGTCGTGTTGCGGGTTGCTGCCAGCTGATCAATGGACTGGTCCAAAATCGAGGTACATGATAGGGGTAAGTCAGAGTGGACGATTTTGAGGTGATTCCAAAGTTGATTCAGACATTTAGAATCGACGATTGTCGGAACTCCTCGCGAGGCGTTCCAGCGATTCGATTCCGATTCTGGATATCGAATTCTGGACCTTTTTAACCGCCCATCAACCCGTTGTTCCCACGTTCCCGACCCACGAATCCGTAACCCCTAAATCGGCTGCGAGAATCGACTTTCGTATTTCGGGGGGGTGGTCAGAGTCATTAACGATTCTGACGACGCTTCATAACCCAGAACCGACTCTGGATAATCACTCTATCGACCACTCTGACTACCCCTAATAAAACATTCACCTATCCGGCGACATCTAGCTATCGCAGAGATCTTGTTCCCAACTTGAAAATATCTGGCATCCTCTCCGGTCCCGTCCTCTGGGGCCGCAAGATTGCAATAGTACTTCATCATGGCAGTTATATCGCTCCCTTCCACGGAATCTGTATGTTCATCATGTCCCCGCTGTCTACCCTGTTTCCATGTAAGTCGTTCTTCGATTTCATTATTGCGTGTTCAGAACACTTTTCGACGTGATAGGGAGTTATGAAATCGAGGGTGACAGATGATATTTAGTGATATTCACGCTTTTACAATATATACGTATCGCAAGGAAGGAAGGAGGATCCCCAGGAAATGGCTTGACTGAACATACCTCCGGAGGCTCGAAAAGCCGTTTCCCTTTGGGTCATTTCAGCACGGTGGAAGAAATGACGCGAGCTTTGACGTAGTTCACCGTGAAACATTGTATAAAGGGCGTCATGGGTCTGCTGTTCTCACCTCCAGTTCACCCACTTGTGATACAACATCGACAAAATGGACACTTTGAGCAGCGGTACCTACTTCATTCGAAACCTCAGGTTCCCGTCTCCCGCTTCCACATCGAGGACAAGAGCTTAAATCCCAAGGCCGTCTACACGCTCCCTGAAGGAGCTGAAGAGCAGCCGGTAAGGTTTTGAAAATGACCCCCCCCCCCCCCCCCCCCCCGAGTTTTTTGGCGTTATGGATAACTAATCTATGGCTGCAGTGGAACATTGAACGCGTCGGGGACGGATACATCCTCAGCAATCCGGGGGGTGCACCGACAGCTGCGATTCCACACAAAGGACAAGAGTACCTCTTCGCCCTCTTAAACGGCGAGAGACCGACCAAATGGAAGATCGAAAGTGTGATATCGGCAGGGTTCAGCTTATACGTGTAAGTAGTGACACGCTCCATTCCAGCTCGCTGGACTAATAAATTCTCTTCTCGTTAGCATCAAATCCGCAGATGATGGAAAATTCTGGGTTAGCTCTGCGCCTGAGCATAAAAATCCAACCGAGGAGAACCAGGTATGCTGAACAAGTGTCGGAATGTACTAGCTCATTACAAATTCTTGTACCCATAGATTGAAATCAAGAGGTTGATTCTTCAACCGGTCGAACCCCCTAGGTATCCTCCGGAAGCGGTCTTTGAGATTGTCAGGTCCTAAAAGAATGAGCCTGTGCTATCACCGGGAGAACTATGAACTTGGGGCCGGTGTTAAATTGTAAATTCGTACATGTACAGTCTCGTTTGATTACCAACCAAGGAATTTGGAATGTGAAGTATTTGATTCTTATATCTTGACGAGTTAGGACTTAGAGAAAGTGTATTCCGTACTTGGAAAATGAGGCAAAGTAGCCATTCATCGATACACATGTCCATAGAACGTGTTATCAATGAACTGGTATATCAGACAATATCAGACACTTTCAGACCTTTTTTTTTTTTTCCGAAGCGGGATTACCAGTGTTGCAGGTTTGCATGAAGCTCGATTTGTGCGCTCACATGTACCCTGGATCTGCCTGGCCGGCAACCTGAATAGTGGCGCTTGAGAGGACATGTTCCTGCCTTGAAAAGACGGGTGTGAAAAATTCTCACGAGGTATCTAACTATTCGGCGACTACCGAGAAGAATAATGGATTGAGAAATACCATTGGATATGATCAACCCACTTGTGAGGTTGCCCTGTCGTATAACAAAAAGGTTGCTTTTTCGGGGATCGCGCGCGCGCTCTTCAGTAACAATTCCCAGTGGTGATATCAGGTCTCGATCTGCAGGACCCAGGTCCTCTCCCTATTGGTTACTAGTATGGCGCATATACACATTCGGCCAATCTCATCAATCATTATGTCGTCGTCGAAGAGCTTTCCTCGATCTCGACCCAAAATTACGTAACGAAATCGCTTGCGCAAGCTCAAAATCGAGTGTCAAAAATGAAACCTGTGCGTCTTTCGCGTTCCATGCTCTCTGATTTGTAGGACAGACTAATCCTGGCACAAACTCTCTCCAACCCGGAACAAGTCCCGCGCACCCATCGAACTAAACCGGCATCGGTCCTAGTTCAAACCCCTCGGAAAATGCTATTCTCAGGCCTCAATCGTTGGGACTCTGCATCCACATCTGCATCGCTCTCCATTGTATCGTGATCGGCCACCGTCGCCTGCTCAGGCTGGGAGCCGGACTCTACCAGTGCGCTGCTTCCGCCCTCCGCCATTTATTGCAGAGTTCAGTCTTCTTCTCCTTCCCCAGTACAAGTGACATCCCACTCTCCTTCTTCGTCGTCGTCGACGACGACGAGGGAAACGGCCGAGCTCCCCGTGATCGTATCCAGCGTCAAATCATCATCCTCCTTCAACCTGATCGATGCCCAGTTCTCAGCACCGTTTGCAGTCGAATACGACTGCACGCACCGAGCTGCCTCGCCAAGAGCCCATCCAAAAGTCCGGCACGGACAAGACACACATCTCCGAACCCATTCTAAACATTTGAACTGGACTCGGGATGAAACCGGGCGGCCTCATCGTCGTCGTCACTGAAAGCGGAAACGCACTGATGATGAACGCGGGGACCGGAGAATGTTGGTGCCGAGAGTGTGTGTGAATATCATTGAGCTGTATAACGGTGTCTAGATACTGTTTAGTGAGATGCAAGATGATTAATAGTCTCCAACTAACCGTCCTCGAAGCCAGCTCCACATTCGCCAGCATCAGAACTTGGCCATCCTCTGATGCCTGAAACTCTGGCGGCAAGAACTGAGAAACGTGGCGCCGTTGGCTTTCCGGGTTGTCGAAAGAGTCAGTGTCCGAGCTCCAACGCCAATCATCCCATTCACCGGTCGCCGACTGAAAATGCTCTTGAGGAATCACAGTCCCGGCGACTACAAATCTGACAGGGAGATGTCCCAAACGTCGAACGAATGACCGCCTTCAGTAATGGATACTCCCCGTGTTCGTCTGCAAATGCGCTCAGATATTTACGCGCGAAGGTACATTTGCTTCGTCCAGCGCAATGTAAAAAAAAAAAAAAAAACTCGCCCAATGGCATATCCCCAGATTTCTTGAATTTCTTCCAGCATTTGCGCCATGGCTTCATCGATGACGGAGCCGTCTACTCGAGCTTTGTGGACATCAATTTGAAGCATTTTGAATGGATCCTTTAGGTTCGCCAATTCGTCAGGAAAGAGTTGTGCTTCTAGCCACCGCTGCCGGTAATGATGACAGAAGCCTTCCTTTATGCAAGCCTCCAGGAACAGCTTAAAAGACAAACAAGCGGGCCAATAATGCTCCGCCGAAAACGTTATGAACTATTTGTAGGTTAGTCTGTAAGAGGGACGGCATACTGGGGGTAGAGATTGTGTCCACTTCAGTTTCCAGTTCATATGAATACTCCTAGGAATATGGGCGAGGTCATGAGGGCCAAGACGGGAGCCATCCATGGCAAACGTAAAGTAAAATCCCCAGTGCTGGCAAAGACCCTCGAAAAGCAATTTAGTCTTTCCAGATCCTGAGGTGTTCACTAGAAAACTAGAGACAATTAATCGGATATGCATGAGGCAAAGAAGAAAACTTAGACGTACGTATGATGACTAGGAGAGAAGATTCCGTCCAACCTCTCCCTAGGTAGGGGATCATTATGAAAACGGCCAAGTTTTGAAGGATGACCAGAGGTATCTCTTCGCGAGTTCCTAATGGGATTTGAAGGTTTCAAATGAAAGAAGTCATCTCTGCAGTTGAGCCTGTCCCTTTTTGTTCTTCCTCCTCCTCTTCGGGAACGTACATAGAACGCTTCAACTTTCCATTCACGATATCTGTCACGTTAATACAACTTATGTCTTTGTTGAATTCACCAAGTCTGAAGCTGAATCTCCATGCATTGCGCCTGAAATATACTGGGCCCTCGATGAGAAATATTGAGGTGATACGCCAATAAAAAAGCATTGAAAAGTCATACCGCAGAGCCCTTTGATCCGTTCCCAATCTCGCGTCCCATGAGCCGCTCGTAACGTTTCAAGAATTTGAGGTTCTATGGACAGACTTGCAAGACAGGGATCAAGAGAGTAATTTGACGCTCTTGAAACGTTCTGGGCAAGACATTCATGCAAGAACTTGGAGGCTCGCTCCGCATCCGTAATATCAGGGAATCGAAGATGATGGTCATGTTTCAAGTTGAACACTGTGCGCGTACTCGGATTCAACTTGAAGGTCGAGCCGGCCTATGGCTCCGAGTCACGGGACCAAGTTACAATACCCTGTGAAACGACATATCTTTTTTGAACTACAAAAACTGGCTAGCCAGGCACTGATCGAACCCCCAGGGCCCCATGGTCGATGCGCACCAACACAGTAAGTCACTCTGGCTCTTTCCTCTTCATACCCTTCTATATGATGTTTGAGGCATTTGGCTTTACGCTTCCCTCGCAGTCATTCTGACTGCAGGGTGCACTGCAGAAAACTATTCTCAGCTACCTTCGGGCTAAAGCCCGCTTTTTCTGAACTTTTTTTTTTTTTCTCCCTTTATTATACTTAACCTTGACGCATCTCTCACTGATGATTCCTTGTAGAATATTCTCCCTCGATGTTTCACTCTTCGCCTGCTAGTATCCTGCGTCCAAGTTGTGAACTAGAGCATCGTTCACGGACAGTTCTGTATAAGTCTCATTGACTGGCCCCCGATATCACCAATGTGGACAGTTTCACGTCCCGTAGTTCTTTGACCTGCCTCTGACATGGATATTCAAGCTCAAGCGTCAACGAAAACAGTGTCCGTTCATCTTTTCGCTATGATACTTGGTCGACATATCAAGTTTGCGATCTCCTTGTTATCTCTTCTTCTTCTTGGGGACAGCATGGCGGCGTAGGATAGTGAGTCTTTTTTTTTCCGCACTGTGGTAGGTTGCTGAATGACCTCGGTTTGTAGGACTAGTAGCAACTACTCTCTATGTATCCCTGGAAATCCGACGCCTGCGAGCAGCGGAACTGCCACAGGAGGCCCCACTAGATCCCAGATCCACTCGAGATTATTCAAGATCTCGAGGACGCAATCTCTCCCCTCTCCTACCAGCGGCAGCCTTTACCTCGACGATGATAAACGACTGCGGTCAGCCAACACGTCGGCCAATATTCTCGCTCTTGGTGACAATTGCCACGACGACTGTTTCGGGTCTTGAAGATAATGATCATTAAGACGTGTCCTCAACGGCTCAGTTTCCTTAAGCGCGCGACCACTGGCAGGAGGGCCTGGTGGTTTACAGCGTATTCTTCCGGACCGGGAACGGATACTTACTTTGAATAAAAAAAATTTTTTTTTTTTCACTTTTACTGCATCCAATCTTTGTTGACTTTTACACTGTATTTCGGTATGTGTGATTGTACGAGCTTGCGCTCTTAAAATTACAACCTCTTGCCAATCTTCACGTTCTTAAATTGGATTCGTTCCCTTCTGGTGAACAGATCTGTGAGTGGCTCGACACATCGGGGCTTGTGAAGCTCTACTTCATACACCCAGTCTGTGACGCGCTTGTCGCAATTTCACCTATAGTTTGGCCGTTTGCTCGAGGGACCCTGCTTCTGCGGTCCCACGCATATAATATCTGGGACGAGATCATCGGTAGATTATTCTCGACAGTAGAATAAGTAACTGTAAGTACATAGCTGAAGTCGTAAATTTGTTGTGCTACAAGCTTCAGTAATAATTGTACCTAGATCGTTTCTCCCTCCACATCAAGCGCCATTTCACCTCGTCCTCCGCATTCACACTCGTCAAAAGCACAATTTTCACAGAGACCTTTACCGCAATCCCCACAATGATCTTCGAAGTGGTTTCTGCAGTGAGGCAAGGAGCAACCTCCACACCTTCTACGGGGCTGTTTAAGACAAGACTTGCAGAGTTTATGATTACAGCCTGGTGCTGAGCAAGCCGAACGAAGCGTGACTCCCCGGTCCTTCGATATGTCGATCTCCTGTTGAGGCTGAGCAAGTCCTCCTCCCGACAGAACCCTCTTGTCCTTGTCCTTGCAGAACTTGCATCTCTCGCTCTTCTTACACCCGGTACACCGTCTCAGAGCTTTACATTGAGGACAGAATGATTCTTTGCAGGAAGGACATTCTCGGATCAATAGATCGGGGGAGGTTGGAAGACAGCAACATGAATCGCAACGCCAAGCTGAATGACCCATAGTGCATGTCTTCCCTCCCTCGGGTGAACAGTCGGGACAGACGACTTGACCTTTCGACCAGCATCTCTTGGTATCGTCGCACACCTTCCATTTAAGCTCGCGGCAGCAGCTAGAGCACGGGGCCGTACGTGGTGGATGCCTCGGTTGGGGATCCAACTTCTGCTTTTTCGAGCTACGCATGTTGTGGGCGGCTGCCGCCGTCTTGATGGCGCCGACAAGCTCTCCTGGAGATTTCTTCTGGCAAGCGGGACACATGAAATTCTTGCAGGCATCAATGGGACAAGGCATGAGAGGAGACGGTTTGTCGCTAGGGGTGAGGCCCAGGCAAGAGGCGCAAACGACCATATAAGTGTGCACAGAGCAACGCCGAGGCTGGTCCAATTTCCAGACTTTACAGTCTTCTCTCAGACAGACAGAAATTTTGCAACGAGAGCACCGCCCCAACCTGCACACTTTGGACGCGCCATCTTTAGCGCAACCTGGACAGGCGTTGAGGTCGGTGCCGTCGAGAGTAGAAAGAATTTCGGCTTCGGTCATGATAGCCTTTTGAGCCACCTTTTTAAGAAAATTCTGTACGCGTCAATTCGTTGTTCCACGAAAGAATGAATGATAAAATTGAGCGGTGGCCATTGTGAGATTTCTATAGGACTTGCTCACCAGAAAGTTTTCACGCTGGTCTTTGGGTAGGATCGCTACCTTCTTCGTGAGTTTGGGATATGACGACACATTGAGAACTACATAGGAGCGTAGAGTATGTTGGGGATTATAGACTCTCCATCATATCATAGTTTTTGACCTACCTGAGAGGGAGAGAAGAAGATGGGTGTATAACAAGTTGTACTTGGATGCAGAAACGAGGGTTACATATGTCCCCATCCTAATAAACGGGCATGCGATACTGAAGGGTCGATGTGAAGGGAAGAATGTAATGTGCCGATTAATGCCACCGATTGAGTTAAAAGTCTGGACAGATAAGAACCCATTTGGTCGTGATGAGGTACTTGCTAGTACGAATGCGCTTACAATAATTTGAAAAAAGTCGACGCTGGGCGTGTACAGTACGTATATTATTATTTATTATTATTATCATCAACGAAAACATTAGACTTCCTTCCTGCTTGTTTCCCCCATCTGGCACCATCTGTGGCATTACCCTAAACGCGCCTTCACAAACAAGTCAGATCTTTTTTTTATGGTTACTTACCGAATCGATGCTCAGCTTTGCAACATGACGTCGTATCTCGCTTTCACAGAAAAGCTAACCAACCTACCGAAAGACGACGGTAAAATCATACTGGTAAGCAATTTCGATTTTTTTAAATTCGTTATTTTTGGGATACAGCTTGCGTAGGACTTTCACAAGAAATTGATTCAAAATGCTATTATGACCGAGCAGAAATCCTTTCTGCTCTCGAAGGTATCGACATCGACGTCTGTCCAGCCTGTGTTGGACGCGTCAAGTCCAAGCCGGCCAAGTTGGGTTCGCAGTGCTCTGTTTGCAAGACTTATGTCTGTCTGACGAAAGGCTGCAATGTCTGGAAGTTAGACAACGCTCAGCGTTGCTCCGTGCATACTGATACAATTTTTTGCGCCCCCTGTCAGGGCCTCGCCACTAGCGATAGACCTTCCCTCATACCCTGTCCAGTCGACGACTGTGAGCGTTTGATGTGTCGTGTTTGCCAGAAAAAATGTCCAGGAGAACCGGTCGACTCGAACGTCGCTGTTGATACCGCTCCCGCGAATGCCCCATCTCGAACGCCGAAGAAGCGGAAGCTGCAGGGTCCTCAGTCAAGACATTCAGCTTGTTCGGCCCCATGCCCGAGCTGCCTCCCAGAGTCCAATTGGCAAAAATGCGACGATACCGAGGGATGTTGGTCAAAAGGTCAACGTTTCAACCCATATGTCCCGATTGTTCGCCTAAACTGCGACGAATGCAAGGCTTTAGATCAGTGTGAAATTTGTGGCAAGAACGCGAGCTGCAGCAGGTGCCAAAGCGAGGGCGAGAATACGAGTGAGGATGACAGGAATTCTCAGTCTCATCAGGAGATTGAGGGTGGCGCATTGTCTACTCCGAAGAACCAGCTGGTCACGCTTAGTGCGGGTTGCAGTGACGCGCAGTGCGACCAATATTTGCTATGCGATGGCTGTCAGGAGGACCACGATGATGATCCAGAGTTTCGCAACCAGTGCGGCGGATGCTACCAACGTTTCTGCGACGACCATCTTCTGGATATTTTTTTTCCCTTATCGCCCCCTGTGTTAGATGTATGTGTTCCATGGCTATAAATGTGGTAGGACATAAGTAGTCTACATTGTGTAGTGGCATGGTAAACTGGTCGTTCGGGAATCGGACCTCCCCAGTATAATTCATATCCTATCCTATCTGTGAGGGCTACGTGCTCGGTGATGCGGAAATGGCAGGAAGGTGAGGGCAATAAGCCCGAACACTGGCGTTGATAGACTAAAGAAGACGACAAAGCGCCCGAATACATGGCTATATACAAAACTAGAAACTGAGACACGGCAGGTAACGGCACGGATGGACCATACCGTGACACTATCCCCCTCAAAAAATGAGCGAAGAAGGAGGTCAAAGAAAAACAGGAGAAAGTAAAAGAAGAAAAATGTAACAAAGGAATTAAAAGTCTGTGCGCAACAATAGTAATAGGTGCACGAGAAAATAACATAAATCCAGAAACAGTACTTAAACTGAAATGTGGTGTTAAATTCATAAGTGCAGCGTTGAGTAGACAGTAGCGGGAAGACAAACAAAAGAGACCAGAGCCTGTAATGTATGTTGAACGACTCGTGTACAAATAATCATGATCGTGGAGTAAGACCTTAGCCTATTCTCGACATCATTGTAATCACCTGGAAGTGATAGAGTAAGGGCGTAAACTTGGTAAGAAGTCCTGGAGATAGAAAGAGTTCATGCCATATATGTGGACATGAAAATGGTACGATGAAGATCCGAGGGGAAACTCTTGTGTTTGAGAGTGATGGCATTGGTAAGGGACTGAAGATGAGTGACCATACTGCTCTGATTGGTATTGAGATCTAGAAGAGCACGGCCCATCTCGACAATGGAGCGAAGGACATCAATATCAGATGCCTGGGGCTGAGGATCTGCCTGGGGATGGGATTCGGGAATGGCCATTTCGCTGGGATCTGGAATATGGCTCATAGTGAAGAATAGGGACTGAACTGAAGACGAAGAAGCGAAAGCGAAAGTGACAGTGATGAAGACTGAAGATGGTATATGATTTGTGAGTCTATCAAACTGTGAGGGCTACGTGCTCGGTGATGCGGAAATGGCAGGAAGGTGAGGGCAATAAGCCCGAACACTGGCGTTGATAGACTAAAGAAGACGACAAAGCGCCCGAATACATGGCTATATACAAAACTAGAAACTGAGACACGGCAGGTAACGGCACGGATGGACCATACCGTGACACTATCCTATCCTTGTCCTGCGTGCGACAAGGGGATGTGTAGTTCGTGTGCTTACACCGATATGTGTGAGTGCGATGGAGGCGCGGAAGCTGCACAGAAGAGTTGGACAGACAGGAAATGTATTTGAATATGCTCACCTCGGGGAGGCCTGGATTCCCTGGACATGGGTTCTCTAGGTATCAATATTAGCCTGAACTCTTGTTCGAGTCCTGATTTTGGATACTTACTTTTCTTGGAAGTAGTACCAATATTACTTTTAGCTATCTAACCTTCGATACGGTATTCTTTTTTTTGGTCCATATTCAGTTTTGCAATAGAATTCCGAGGAAATAACGTGATGATGAGCCATCTAGTGTGACGGTGTGACTTTGGCGGTCATTAATCATTGTCCAAGTGCAAAATATCGGCACTGTTCCGCTACCACCATCGTTTCACCCTGTTCTCTCCAGCCTCTGGCCGTCGATTCTCTGTCATTTTTTGCATCCATTACATCTCCAGCGGATTCCATATCCATTTTTGCGAAATCACGTCCCTGGGGTACCGGTGACACCCGACCCTCAACGGTGGAACTGAATAAAAAGGACTGGACCTAAGGAACCTACATGGAATTCGCCTCAACAACACCCTTTTTACCTTTTGCTCCTCAAAACTCCGGCAATAATATTCGTGGACGTGGCGGAGCGCTGCACCGAAATAAACAATGGGTGGCCGGCGGCCATGTTGCTGAAGACTCGATTAGATCGAGATCACATACGCCGAACCATGATAGTCTCAGCCCCGGACCCAGTGGCGAACGATGGGACCGCGGCAAGGGTCGGGGACGAGGACGAGGGCGGGGCAGAGGAGAGGTTCATTTTGGATCTAGAAAATTTGTTCGGGATATGAGCAAAGATGGCGAACAGGACCAAGCCGGGACTCTGAATGAGAACGGAAAAGAAAACATCGACGTGGGTGTCGATACGGATGTTGGGGGAGCTTCTGGCGGTCGACCGGAGGACGAGCCTTTTCTAGAGACCCAAGAAGAGAGGGACAAGTTCTATCAAGAAGCAAGTGTACTCGTTCTCTCTCCTCGTGCTTCAGCCGCTCATTCACTGTAGCTCGTACGTGCCCGCGAAGTGGAACGACGTCTAGCAATTGCTACCGGCAAAATGGACGACCCTCTCGTGCCAAAACGACTTTCAGACGCCATAACGATGGTTGGGACATGCCCGGATATGTGTCCTCGTTTCGAACGGTACCGCAGAGAGCGCGAAAACAACTTGTTTATTCCTTGGGAGACGTATCCACCGCCAAATAACACATTTCCTGGTTCTTCTACCAAGAGGATCAACCATGCGAAAGCGGTCAAAATGTACGAGCGCGCTGCAGGCGACAAAACGCTTCCTTCAGATCTACGGCCGCCACTCGTGCTGAGGCGGACCCTTGATTACCTTTTCCACGACCTCATGATGAATGAAGGATTCATCGAGACGTTCAATTTTGTCAGGGATAGAACGAGGAGCGTCAGGAATGATTTTACGATGCAGCATGAGCAAGGGGAGGAAGCAATGCGATGTCATGCGAGGTCTGAATCATCTGCAGTTTCAGGTTCTTCTACTAAATAATTTATTTTTAGCTGTGCTCGCTTTCACATCTTAGCCCTCCATTTTATGACTTCCAACGAAGCTAAAGAGAAAGGAAAAGGCGGAGAAGGATTTTCTGTGAATCTAGAAGAGCAACAGCTGATGAACAGTACGTTCCGGATTTTCTCTCTCAATTGTAATCTCCATAATTCCCTGTGCAGCCCTGCAATCTCTGAAGGAATTTTACTCTGACCAGCGACCTCATTTTCAATCTTCGGGCCCGTCCACCTCCTACATTTTTCCCGCCGAGCTAGAAATGCGTCTATACCATCGTCTAGTTCATATCCGTGATCAAGTTGAACGGCACGACGACGTCCCTCCCCAGATACAATCTCATCCCTTATTCGCTCTTGTGTCCAAATTCCGCAAAGTTGTGCAGAGAGACAGCTCGGAAAAGGAAAAAATCAGCAAGCGAAGCAAGTTGGTCGTTAGTAGCGAGGCTATGGGTGTATTCGGAGAGCTGGTTGGGGTCCTGCAGGCTCAGAGTGCGGGCTTGGCTGATGTTCCTGGAGGCGTTGGGGGTCAGGGAATGATCTTTCTCCTTGCGTGTATCTTGGAGCATCTGTTTGGGAAGGATACGATAGATGAGATGGAGAGCATACGGGGAGGTCAGAGGTTGTGCGACATCATTGATGGAGTCGACTCTGATGGTCGGGATGTCGACCAGGAGGAGGAGGGGGAGGATTATGCAGAGGGTGAGCCTGACGAATCAAAACAGGAGGAATACTACGATGAATTTCACGAAGGAGAAGAGGAAGTCTATGAAACAGATAAATTCCAGCCTTCGGAGGCAGGTACAACTTCTGCATTCGGTGCTGGTATGTTCTTCCGCCTCAATTCGAATTGCGCGTCCCCATTCAGACTGTACGCCTACAGGACCTTCTCCCATTCCAATTTCGTCTGTGCCTTCTCCGGTAACACAGTCAGCATTTTCAAATTTGACTGTGGCGTCAGCGAATCCATTTGGAACAGGTGCATTTGGTATCGGAGGACCTCCGAGCTTGTCTTCGTCACCTTTCGGCGGTGCTATGTTTGGCCAGCCTGTTTCATCAAATTTGCCATTTCAACCTTCCTCTTCATCCTCTCCTTTTGGCAGACCCGCTGCACAGAATGAAGCTCCAGCATCGAGGTTGCCCTTTGTGCCACCCCCACCATCATCGTCATCACCTTTTGGTCAAAAAGCGCAATCCGTGCAGCCCACGACGTCGGCATTCGCTAGTCCATCTGCGTTCCTTGCGCCACCGCCTCCAGCGGAAAAAACGAAGATATTCTCATCTCCGCTTCCCTTTGTGCTGACGCCTCTCGTCCCTCCTGCGTCTAATTCTGGTTCCATGACTATGGGAACTTCCGCCGTGGGTCCCCGGCTCCCGCCTTCGCTCCTGCAGTTGTGAAGACGTCATTAGCCGACATGCCTCCTCTGGGCTCTGAGCCCGGTTTAACATCGACACGGGACACTGCTTTTTCGCTTGGATCGCAACCAAGTGAGCCTCTCTGGGGCTCGTTCAGCATCCCGCCTGCATCGAAAAATGTGGTTACGAGTCCTGCGAATGCAGCGGCGTCGTCCATTCCGACTATCCCTCCCATATCGACAACCGCTTCCACAGCAGGCCCGTCTGCCTTATCTCCCTCTCCATCATCGACCACCCGATCTAAACCACCGACCCCGACATTAACCATCCCCAACTCAACTTTATCTCTATTCCCCCATCCACATCAATTTTCCCGACACTCAAATCCGCAACAGAGTCAGAGCCGTTAACGCCCACGGGCCTCGGCTTAGGTACCGTTCCTCCTCCCGCTCCTCGCCAACAGACCATTTCCCTACCTCCCTCCACGCCAACCGGGACTCCTAGTGGGATTTTTACCGCCCCGTCATCGTCGCAAATTCCGACCCCAACTCCGTCTCACCCCAGGCTGGGGTTACTAAAAGTTGGAGGATTTTCTTCACCGGGAGCCGGGAGGAGTGAAGAGATATTGAGCCCGTTAACGCCCTCGCTTTCGCGAGCGGGTAGCCTCAAATCCTTTGGGTCTTTTGGATCCTTTTCGAGTTTGGCATCTATGACTAGAAATGGGATTGAGCTGAGAATGGGATTCGATGCGGACACGAGTTTACCTCCCACTAGTCCGACTAAAACATTACTTGGACCTTCGCTGTCATGGAAGGGAAAGGCGAGGGAAAAGTCATTATACTCAGAGGAAGAGGAGACATTGGCGGAGGCAGAGGCAGACAAGTTCCGAATCCGTAAACTCTTTTTGTCGTGGAAGACCAACGCGGAGAAGAAATTGGAAGAGAGGCAGAGGTACGAGGAAGCTGTTGAACGAGGAGACAAGTATCGTTTGTCGGGGAAGAGAAGGCGGAGCTCTGTATCTTCCTCGTCGACACCGGCTGGGTCAGGAAATGGCTTGTCATTGTCGTCTTATCTGAACGGAGTGTCGACGACAAACGGAAAGCAACGACATCGACCGAACGATTCGGGAACACTATACGCGAATGAGAGCATGGATGTTTCTCTAAGGTCGCCGGTGAAAAAGCGGAGACGATATCCAAGGAAATCGAATGGCTTGAGCTCTAGTGTGAATGGGCTGGTGCTTATCGCGGCCAGGACGGACGACGAACTTGCCAAAAGGCTCAAAGAGGTGAGTCTTGCCGCTCGCTTCTACTGATGTATATACTGAACCTTGCTTTGTGTGTAGAATCAAGCATCTCATCGCCTCCGTTGGGCGCCAAACACTTTTTTGGAAGTGTGGAGGAAGCATCTGAGGGAGAGAGGAGGGAAAGTCGCAGAGAGTGTTACAGCCCTTCTCGAGTCCTCATCAATATCCACTTCTTCGTCACCATCATCGACACTCCGTCTTGCCCCTCTCGGTGCAACCTACACTCTCTGGCTTTCCATGAATCCTACTGCAGATGCCACGGCTATATGGGTACAGACAAAGTTCGGAGTTGAGGACAGCGGATGGTGGCATTCCCTTTCATCTGATGCGGGTGCAACAGAAGCCGTTTTCGAAATTCCCTTAGCATCAGTACCGGCGTCCCATTCGAATCCTTTGACATCCCCAACACCACATTCGCCTGGTACAATCATTTTGGAAACCACTCCCTTGGGGGATGACCTGGATGAATTGGAAAGAAAGTACACCATCCTCGATGATTGTGCGCGGCTTAGGGATATCTTGGATGAGGTGAAGCATAGGTTAGAAGCGCAATCGGAGCAAGATCCACTTTTCTTTGTTCCATCACTTGTCATGATCCACTGGGCAGACGAAGGACCCTCAGCTGCAGAACATGGTCTTGAGAAGACTGAAGACGTTCCGAAGGACTTACTGGAGATGGTTCGTGCAATTATATGATTGATCGTTTGGTCAGATAACTCAAGGCCCGTCTTTTCAGGTTACTCGGGCAGTCTCGTCGGAATACCTATCGTCATACTCCGTCTTGTCATTGAACAGCAAGACGAGAGCGGAAGAGCTCGATGATAAATTTCGCCAAGCTCTGGCTAATCTTGATGGGCGAATGCCTCAAGCAGAGCAGAAGGTTGGAGATCTGGATGTCCATGGGCGTTTGGTAGAGGTCATTCCGGGACCTGCACTAGATGGCAAGCGCTACACTTCTCAATGTACTACTAGACCTAATTTAAGTCTTATTTTTGCACAGCCATATATAAAATCTTCCATCCGACATTTGATCTCTTTGTCGCGGAATGGCTAGATAACTGCGCTTCACCTTCAGCAAAGGCATATGGACATTATGGGTACCGTACGTTGCCGTCCCTCTCAATACCATTCAGTCAACACTCTGATACCCATTCCATATATGTAGTAAATTATACCCTCTACGCCCAACTTCTTCAGACAGTGGTGGAAATGGTCCACAGAATAAAGGGATTGGTTGGGCAGCTGGTTATGAAACCTTCAAGCAAAGCCAAATCAGTCACCGAAGTTCTTTTGAAAAACCCCAGCTTCCCCGAGTTCCCTGCGTCAGAAATCGACGACCCTGACTCGTTGTATGAGACCACTTTAGAGTGGTTAGGGCGAATTGAAGACGAACGACGATCTCCCACCTCTCATGCGGAATTATTGGAATCGATGGTTTTCGACCTTCAATCTCATCGGAGGATGAATAAACCTTTCCCTACGAAGATCCTCATAGAGCAGTTGTGGGAATTGGGCCGACTGGACGCTGAGGCGGCACTCGATATTGCACACGAATCTCCATCATTAACGTTGAACCTGGTCCCTACCGCTTCCTCGTCACAACCAACATACCTTCTCCCCACCACCCTCATCTCCTCTTCTCTCGAGTCCTTCGAAGACACAGTCAAGCAATACCAGGTCACATTGTCCAGGTCGTTGAACAAGTATCTCAGCTTTGCAATATCACGTAACAAGAGAAGGAGTTTCGGCTCCGATGTGGATGGCGAGACCGAAAGTAACACGAGTAGCAAACGACTGCGCCTCTCGGCTGGGTCCATTTCGGCACCTATCTCAGCGCCAAGCTCTGTCCCAGCTTCAGCGTCAACATCTGTCATCGACATAGACCAAAATGATGATGCATCGATCATCAGTGTCAGTCGGAGTGGGAGCCAGAGCCCAACCACGCCTACTCAAGCTGAGGTCAATGGGATTGGACCTAGAGGCGATGTTACAGAGGAGCCAGAGGAGAGCACAAAAGTGATAACGGCGGCCATGTTGAAGGCTTTGACGAAAAATATGAAAGAAAAATATAGGTATTAGAACCAGGAGGGGGATCAAAAAAAATTTCTGTTAACTTTGCTTTACCTAATTGCTTTGTCTATCTCCTTACCCTTTCTCATACATACGTGCTTTGGAAATATGTAGAATATTTGCGCAGATTCTCGGGGAATAGCCACTGTCTGATCATTCATAGCTACCGGTAGACGGAAATTCATAAAAAGAAAATAAGCGCCGAATGACCACGGCCCGTTCCGGGTGTTCGGAAAGACCAAAGACTCAAGAGAGAGTTCTACCGCTGAACATCGTGATTTTATCACGACGCATGTCGATATACCGAGCGCTTCATTCTCCAATATCTGAGCATTCGCATTCCCGATGCATGGCTTCCCTGACAAGCTTCGCATTTTGGCTATCTGTTCCGTGTGGGATCGGCTGCCAGAAGCACAACTTGACTCGGAATATGAGGACTAAGAAAAAATGCTAACCAATCTTTGATTGCAACGCCACGGTAAAGGGGGAAGTGGCGAATTTCCCCACAGCTCGAGCATGACGGATACTCCGTCGGTGGCGTTTGCCTTTCCAGTGCTGATATTTTACTCTGAGTATGGAAACAAAGCCCATTCATTGATGACGAGATATTGGGGCAGTGCCCAGACTAGAACCGTTAATTTGACCTTGCTTCTGTCTCTGTGTCGTCACTGATTCCCTGGTACCTTGTTCGCGCAGCCCTAGTGGCGAATGGCAAATTCCATAACCTCAACGCCTCCGGATAACTAACTGTGCGTATATACAGTCTCTGAGGGCCTATGCCAGTATCGAGTTACAAGTGACCCCGGCCCTTCAGGATCTCTTTTTCTTTCAAAACAGTGCGCACCCTCGACCCCGCTAGACGAAGTATTCAAAGCAACTCGAGCCTGAGATTAACTTGAACTACAACGATACGTCAATTTTATGATTCAGGTTCCTCCAGCCTGGGCAAGGGCTAGCTAACCGACTCGGAATAAGAATAATTGATGATGACCTTGGTGACCTGTTGAGCTAACTTTCTGGACCGGAGTGATTCTGGTACGAGGATCATTTCCGTGACTCGAGAAGCCGTAATCCTCGCAATTTCTAACTTTGTTTCTTAACAAGATTACGACCTCATTCAGAATGATCCCATGAGTTTTACTGCTTCATACGAGTGTTGCATGTAAGAACTTACAGTGACACACGGGCAATCAAAAAAAAAAAAAAAACCCCGGTTCCACTGCGGTACCGCTTCTACAGGCTCGCTTGTACATAGGTCGGCCAACCAGTATGTGGTCATAGGCAAGTCTGACAGGAGAAAATGACAATATCACTCTCCAAAAAAAAGAAACCGGGCTCTACTAGTCTAATAACGTAAATCAACAAGCAGAAAAGGGGAGACAAGACGAAGTCCAGAATGCCATGATTATAGGTTAAATTAGAGTAAGCGACTTAGTATATACATGTTATATGCTATAGTACATTCATCGACACGATGGTACAAGTCTTGACCGCGATTTCCTTTCTACAAATCATATACATACCAAGCGCTACGATCACCCAGTCCTGTCTTTTCTTCCTCGCGGAGCATACTCTGCCTCACTTTCGCTTTTTGAGCATTTTGAGACAGCAAATAGGCGATATTTGCTGCGAAAAGAAAGGCCGAAACAGCACTGAACACCAAAAACGTAATTACGCCGGTGGTGTACCTTGGCGCAGGGCTCAACGACCCGAGAAGCCATGTAGAGAGGATGCCCCCGGCGTTACCTACTGCAAAACACGTTGCGATGATTGTCGCCCTACGAGTTTCTGGAAAGACGTTGATAGCATTCCAAGCAGCGGCTGTGAACACATCTGAGTCAGGAGACCGAGGAATCAGGAAATTATGACAGGAAATCTACATGTTGGAACCGAGGTATACGAGCCTATAATTGACAAGTATAGAGATCCATACTGAACGTTCTTCGAATGAGAGACTATATCAAAATTTCATTAGCGATCACACAGAGACACAGAGATCAGGTGTTCAATCCGTACCTAGGAATATGGCGAAACCAATGACACACAAAATCTCGGATACAATGGTAATCACCCCTCGGCAATGGTAGCGTTCGGAAATATAAGCTGAAGCTACCGCTACAACTGACGCTACGGCGTATGGCGGCACACTTATTAACTGAGTTTCAGCTGCAGAGAATCCGAGGCCTTGAATAATAGACGGGATAAAGCTAGAGGTGTTATTAGAAACGGCCGAAATAAACAGCCACTGAAATCACGAACTAGGCCAAACCGAACATTCTGGAACCAGTTAGAAAGAACGTCGGAATGAGAATCCAGAATTGGGGGAGTCTGTATGCATCCAAAACTTCCTTCCAGTTGAATTCCGATTCTTTCTGAAGGCCATTACTTTCCAGTACCGTGGCATTGACGTATTCCCTTTCTTCCGCATTCAAAAAGGAAGCAGTATCGACAGAGCGGGGGAGGATAAAATAGGCTGATAATCCGAATAAAAAGGTGAAAAGGCCCTCCTATGTCATAATCAGCACTCGCTTATCTCGCAAATGAAAGTATATACGAACCAAAATGAAGATCCATGCATAACCAGGACGCCCGCCTAGACCGTCCATATGTATGATTCCGTATGCTAGAATCCCAGAGAAAGCACCGGAGAGAGAAGCAGCGGAGAAAAACATGGTAACCCTTTCAGAAAAATATTGGACTTGACTGGGCAACTTTCAGGGCCAAAGATCGCTTACCTTGTATTAAGCTTGGATCGTGGGTAGAAGTACGAGAGATAGAGAACTAGTCCCGGAAAAACGCCGCCTTCGAACAAACCGATGAAGAATCGGCACACAAGCAATCCTGAGTAAGTTGTGACAACGCCCTGGAGTGTTGTAACTATACCCCAGAGAGTCAACAGGGTAGGAAGCAGATAATTCGGTCCCACAGCCTAATGAAAGTAGAAAGGCAGAACGCAATCAAAGCCAGGGGGGATAGGAGCTGCTAGTAGAACTCACTTTGAGGACGAGGTTCGAGGGTAGCTCCGAAACAATGTACGGCACGTATGTCACTGTCAACGCGATGCTATATTGATGGTTCGTCAAACCTAAGTCCTTCTGTAGCCCAGCAACGCGGGCGTTGCCGACGTTGGTGCGGTCCTTGAGTTAAAACATGAGCCCGGTCATGGGTCGTTTACATTTATCAAGTTGAGCTCACCAGAAACGAGAGCAGATAAAACATCGTAGCAACTGGAATCAAGCGACAATCGATTTTTCTCCAAACTGTCTTCTCCAGCGCAGAAATTTCGTGAAGTTGAGGCTGCAAATTTGATTCAGAGTCTCCAGACTTTTCGAAACCGATAGATGCAGAGCTAGACATGATCAAAATATCCGAGGGTGGGATAGCGCGCTGCTAGAACGGCTCTTGAGAGGACCAAAGGTGAGAGAAACAACACAGAGCCTTACCAGTTATATATGATGTGTAGGAGTGAGGTGAAATTAGACCTCACTGGACTAGCATTATCTTGGCTGAGTAAGAGCGGTCATTCAACCCTGCCAATAGCATACAGTACAGTCGGAAGTTTTCAATCTGAATTTTTGGAGCTATGTTTTATTACATACATGTACTCAGAGTCAGGACGCACCACATTGAAGGAAGGCCCTGATATCGGAACCATCATTCTTAGCCGTCCCTTCAAGAACGTTGTCAAAAGTAACAGGAAGCACACTGCGGTTGGCAGATCGGAGGCTTGGGTCAATGCAATACGCACGTGATTCAGGTCGCTAAATTTTCACCGGTTCCTTTCACTATTGATTCGTCAAGTTTTGACTATTTTTCCGCGAACTATGATGTGCTCACGAGGCGGCTACATAGCCAAATTATCACCGCAGGGTCAGTTGAGCGATGCTATTCGAGCGACGCACAAAGTATCGACATTCTATCGACTTCATTACCGCCGCCACTGAGAGTAAGAACTTCATCCCTCCATGTATAAAAAAAGCATTGAATGGCTGGAAGTGTTAAGATGAAAGCATGTCGATCAAACCAATAGGGTAGAAAATCTCGAGAAGCCACGATGTCAAGAGGCAAATTAAACTCAGTTCGGTTGTCCGCTCAACACGTAAGTACTACCAGACAATAGCAAAGATAGTATCACCTGAAGTCCCTCTCCCCCTCGCAATGTAAAGATTAACTTTTTACGACGGCGTTCTCTGAGCCAAAGACGGAGAGCCAAAACCAATCTATTGAGAGAAAACAATTGCAAAACCGCGCGGAAAATGCCTACGGCAGAAGACACGTTGAAAACACCACGGATATTGAACAAAGCCTAGGGAATCAATGGAAAGATCCGATCGCATTGCGAGCTGCACCAGAATATGATTTATGCCCCAGCACTTGTCTTTTGGTTCTAATCTGCAGGCTCGATTGAGGAAAATGTCGGTATCCATCGCAGAGAGAAAATCCGAAAACCCACTTTGTGCTTTCAAATTATTAGTTAAATTAGAGGGCGAGTGCCGCGAGTTTTACAAGTTATAAATGAACCAGGCACTACGATCGCCTAACCCTGCCTTCTCCTCCTCTCGATGTATACTCTGCCTCGTTTTCGCCTTTCGAATATTCTGAGCCAGCAAATAGAAAATATTGGCCACACACAGAGCCCCAGATGCCACACTAAACACAAGTAAAGTAATTGTGCCATTCGTATACCTAGGCGCAGGGCTCAAGCTGCCCAGAAGCCAAGTGGAAAGGATGCCTCCAGAATTAGTCAAGACGAATCCGATGGCGATCACCGTTGCCCTGCGCGTTTCAGGGGCAATGTTGACTGCGTTCCAAGCAGAAGCTTGAGATACGAAAGAGGAACAATGGTCAACGAAAAAAAAAACTGAGGAATATGGAAGCAAAAGCATACCTGTAGGAGCAGCAGTATATGCGCCTGTGATAGAAAAGAATAGAGAACCATACTGAACGTGGGTCGATTTCGAGCCTGGAAGAAGATTTGGTCTTCGATCGCATGAGGGGAAGAAAAGATATGTACATACCTAGGAACATAGCAAAACCGATGGCACAAAAAATCATTGAAACGGTGGAGACAACACCACGGCACCGATAGCGCTCAGAAATGAAAGCCGCAGCCATCGCTACCACACTTGCTACCGCAAATGGCGGGACACTCATTAACTGCGTATCTGCAGGTGAGTAACCAAGACCTGAGATGATGGATGGTGCGAAACTAAATACATCGGATTAGATAATTTCGCGGACAAAAAAGCTGAAAAGACCAACTAAGCCATAGCATAAAGGATAGAGCCGGACATGAAGAACGCAGGAGCGAGGATCCAAATCTGGGGAAGTTTGAATGCCTCGATGATCTCTCTCGCACTGAAGCCAGTTTCCGTCTGATAACCGTTATCTTCAAGTAACTTGGCGTTGACATATTCCTTTTCTTCAACGTTCAAGAAAGCAGCCTTATCAACGGATCGAGGTAGGGTGAAATAGGCTGATAATCCGAATAAAAACGTGAAAAGACCCTCCTGTATCATAATCAGCACTCGTTTACACAGAAGAAAGATAAATAATCACCAAGATGAATATCCACGAGTAGCCAGGACGCCCACCGACACCCTCCATGTGTATGATTCCATAGGCTAATATTCCAGAGAAGGCGCCTGAAAGGGAGGCGGAGGCGAAGAACGCGGCCACTCTTAATTGAATGAGCTAGAAGCTCTCCGACTAAATAAAAATGGCTCACCGAGAGTTCATCTTGTACCGCGGGTAAAAGTACGAGAGGTATAAGACTAGTCCTGGAAAAACACCTCCTTCGAACAGACCTAGAAAGAACCGACAAGCAAGCAAGCCCCCGTATGTCGTTACGACACCCTGAAGCGTTGTAACGATACCCCAGAGGGTCAGCAAGGTTGGAAGTAATAAATTCGGTCCTACAGCCTGATGACAGGATACAGAGTGTCAAGCGAGAGCGCAGTTTCACGAATGAACGGCTACGTACTTTGAGAACAAGGTTGGAGGGTAGTTCTGCAAAGATGTATGGCACATATGTGACCGTCAATGCGATACTATATTCGTGATTTGTCATTTTCAGATCTTTCTGTAATCCCGCAACACGAGCATTGCCGATATTTGTCCGGTCCTAGTAAAGAGAGATAGTCAGCCGTAAGTGAGTTCAGCCCAACGGTTGCAACTCACCAAGAATGATAAGAAATAAAACATTGCGACAATTGGAATGATATGCCAATCCATCTTCCGCCATACAGTCTTTTCAATCTCAGAATTTTCCCGAATTTGCGGCTCTTGAGAGCTCCCTATTGAAGAGCTAGACCTCTTCTCGAGGTCTTTCTCCGCCTCGAACGCAGTATCTTGAGCAGAAGACATGATAGAACAAAAGCCGCAGACGATGGAGAACAACTGCTGAGGTCCGAGTAAAGGTGCTTCTCTGGTAGAGATAGCACAAAGGACTGCAGAGGAGCGGTGAGAGCACAGAAAAGAAAGCGGGAACTTGGCAGGAGCTGCTGATATATGCAAAATGCGCATCTAACGTGAGCAATTCAAAGCACAAGTCTTCAACTCTTCAATCCCATGGCAGCAACAAAAAAAATAATCTGTTTTGATTGATTGATTGAAACGGGACCAGCTCAAAATAGTTAGGAAGCTCCTTACCATATCTATGTCTAGTTCCTTGATGACCGAGCGAATTAGCCCTTTCCGTAACAAAAAAAGAAGGCCGGTCGTCGTCTTTCGCAAATCGAGGTCAAGGTGTGAGTTTGAACCGCTTAGCTCAGCATCGCCCGGGCCCCACGGTTGCGATCGGTCGGATTGGGGCCGGTGGCCTTGGCAGCCGAAATCTGCACATCGAGCCACTTCGGCCATCTTCGGCGATCTTCGGGCCCCCGAATTATGCTCCAAAGATGTGGAATTCGATATTTTCACTCTTACAGCCGGAACAGCGTCCTATCGATTATGTAGATTATGTAGCTAAACATCCAAACATCCAAAAACCCCAAAGAAAAAAAACTAGCAAAAGTACATTATAAGTCAAAGAATCTTTATTCTACTGAGAGTGGGTATACAAATTTCACATCCGATCCTCCATTCTTTCGACAACCTTCGGAGAACGTTAGTTCCAACTGAACCACATGGACGAATATCTCGGGGAACAAACCTTCGTCACCGTAATGCCGAATTCTACATCTCTATGATAGCTGGAAGGACTGTAGCGCCCTTCAGACTCGACCGCCGCCTCGAACGTCTTGGTATTCTCGAGTTCGTAGACATTACTAGGTGCTGAGACCATCTGCATTTCGAAGCTATGGGATTAGCCCCGTAGCCTTTGAGAGATAGCTCGACAACAATTTAACTCACGCTTGGTGAAGTAGCGTCAGGGAAACCAAATCTTTCCTTCTAACACCGAGGCACATTTATTAGAAACGAATATCAAAACGGAATCGAGGGAACTACCCACCGGTCGCACCCTAGATTCTCTTTCTCTACGGGAAGAAGAGTTTTCCAGAGGATTTCTGTGTGGTAACCCCGACGAGCCATTGTTTTCGCTGCTTTTCATAAGACCCGCTCGGGCATTCAAAGTGGACATTAAGCAGTTGGTGTACAATTTTGCCAAAGTAAGGTCCCAGATGAAATTCCTTGTCAAGAGGTCTCGTCAGCATACGCCAATCAAAGTCTGAGCAAACTCACAATCCATTATGCTGGAAACAAAAAAAAACAGAAAGAGAGAGAAAGTCAGTCAGCAGGTGATTGCGCGATGGCGACAGATCCTCTCACCGGTAAAGCCATGAAGAAGGCAACATCACCGACGGCGCAAATTGATCTTGAAGTACGTCGAGGTTTGAATATACCATAAACTTGGTGAGGCCAAATTTTACTCACGTTACCATTCCGGTTTGAACTGCCACTGGAACGTCGGCAAACGAATGTCAGTTTCGAATGATTTACAAATGTATATATATATAGTGGAATTCGACCTCGGACAAGAACGTACATTTTATGATTTTATCCACCACAGAGTCGGTGTAACTATAGCCCGTTTTGCGCTGCGACTATTGAAACGAGAATTAACATCATATGTCAAAAACAGAACATGGGTTGCGTACCAAGCTCAGAACCAAGGCGGCGGTGATGAGGAGATCGGCGACACAGGATGTGAGGAACCATAAGAGGGCGGACCAGTGCAATTCTGGCTTTTTGGAGAAAAGCTTGAGCCCCTCGATCTTGACTCCCGTAATGAAGCCCCCGGCTAATGATAACAGATGTCAGTCGGTCTTTGAATCTGCAAAGTTGAATTGTTTTTTTTTATCTTACCGCATGATGCCAGGGCGAGGGCTACAATAATTCCGGGTATCCAGTACGACTTTGTGATCTTCAGTATCCGCCGGGCAAAGAAGATCTGAATTGGGGTCGATATCGCGACCTGATGGCAACCAAAGAAGGATAAATAAAAGATCAATGGATGAATCAGAGGGCTTGAGCTCACGATAAAGATAGGTTCTGGAGTGAAATGATAACATCGTCAATCCCTACCCCCCAAGATCGAACTTGAAACAGAACGCACCCATGAGAAACACTGTAAATGACGGTAATGTACATAAATAGATAAAAAATCAGTCATCGCCGTTGCAACAATTTCATATCCATTTGTCGAACGTACGAGTGGGAAAGTTTTGGACCGCCTTTAATGTTCCTGCGAATTATCTGAGTCTCAATCGAATCGACAAATGGAGTGAATCTGGACTTACCGAATTCTGCAACCAATGGTTGATAAATCATTGCCATATCGATGCAAGTATTTGCAGTTTCTAGGAAGAAGAGATAGGAAACCTGTCAAACGACAAAGTGTCAAAATCGCGCAACCGAATAATCAGCCGTTGATCCCTCACAAATAGGCGGATCCAAATTGAATCACTGCGGATTTCTCAGAACTGTTACAGATAGAAAGGGAGGGGTAAAGTGTTCTCTCACGTGTATGTTTTGTAGTAAAAGTACATCTGGAAGACGACGATGTGGACGACCCTCAGCTTTCATGATGGAAGAGGTCCACGAAGATGCTTGCCTGGTTAAGAAGTACCTACACATAAGGCGAGCTTCATCAGAACATGGTATAAACGAGGAAGTGGCCAGAGCTGACCAGAGCTGGCCAGAGCGAAAAGAACTCACCCCGTACAATATCATATTAAGGAAAACCCCAATTAGCATCGGGCCATATCTAACAGTCACAGAGGGTCAGTCCGCGGTTGCTCGTGGAGAGAGAGGTCAAATACTCACTGGAGTTGTATGTGGAAGACCGTTGGTTCACTTGCCATTTTGAAATGCTCTAACTTGTCCTGCACAGATAGCCTCCTGCCTTCTCGATGTAGATTATGTACAGTTTGAGGCGGAACGACTGTAGGGGATGGGATAATTAGTTGGTGGGCGCTGCGAGAGCGACAAGGGAACGAGAAAGAAAGTGAATGTTTCGGTTCGGATAAGCTGCCGTTTTTAAAGGAGAAGACAATCCTCATGATGCATACGCAAATTATAAATTGAAGTCAATGTTTCCACATCAGTCAATGATCCTTCTTCGGATCAGTGTTGACAGAAGCAAGATGGTCACTTCAATTGAGTGCATGCCGACTTTGGAGCGACGTCGGTGAAGACCAGCCCGTGCGTAGGCGTAAGACTTCATCGACATCCGAAATTCGGAAAACCCGAGAGGCTGTGGGAGCCCTTTTCTCGCTCGGACCGCTGCAGAAGAGGCAAGCATCCACAGGCTACAGCTGCATATAAGGCGGAAAATAACAGAAAATGACAGAGCTACCGTACTTACCGAGGGGATTGAAAAGCTCTTGAAACTAGGAACAAATCACATTCAATCGCAATATTGACTGATCAGATTATGAAAGACAGTCGGTCGCGCATGCATTTTGGCGTTGCAACGCTACGTGTCCCATGAAATTACGAGACTCCAGAAGTTGACCAGTCGTCGAATTTCGAAAGACAAAACGTCAATCAGCGAGCAGCTAGATCATTGGGGCCTGCAAATCACTTGTTTTGAGCAGTATCCGTCTGATATGCGTGGAATCATCAGATCGAAGAGCTTTGAGAAAGATGCGTGTCCATCCACGCACCATAGTATGCAGTGCCTGTAATAATTTTCAGCGGTACCTGGATTGGTGACCTATCTCGCATTTTTGTCATCTCCTTCTCATGGCATCAAATATACTCCCTACGCGTACAGAAAAGATCAATCTGGAAGAAACAGTGAAAGCATTGGGAAAGGTACGAAAAGGTACGAACATCTTGCCCTAATAATCTAAGAATAATTCAAGAAACGCTTTTCCTTCCCGTTCACCGTAGTGTTGCCCGGGTCTCTGTTACTGGTTGTATATGTGAAAGCTTTCTCCATGTATCGGCGAAGGAGTCATAAGGGGTATAGTTCGGGAAAATGGTAGCTAGTATTGGCGGAAGAGGTCAGACTGTAAGGATTGGGTGCGGGCCGAAACCGCCGTGAATCACGGAAAAAACGATAGCTGGCTTGTACTGCACATGTGTTCATAGGAAAGGGCAGACCATAAGTGGCACCAGTCAACCAAAACTCGAGTATAGCATAGAGTGCGGAAGGATATTGGTATCGCCTAGTATGACTTGGAGTTTCATCTTTGCTTTCCTGTTGAAAAAAAAACGCACCACTGAAGCAATATGTGGTTTTGGACGCGTACATATTTACTAACTGCGCGGAGGTCCTTGGATATTAGAGTAGTCTAGATCCAATGATATATATATAGAGGAAATTACACACACGTTTCTGCAAAAAAGGTTGAGGACGTCACCCAGAATTACACTAACGTTGCTGTACGAAGAAAATGATCACACAGGTATATTAGGATGCAACAATGCATCGAGACAAAAGGCAAGACAAAGGTTGATGATAAAATGGACTAACAGATATATCAGAATCAGAACCGAACGGGAAAAGAAGAGGCATAGGAAGATAGCACATTCATACTCCAACGAAGAAAGATACGACTGGAAAACAAACGTTAAAATGAACAAACAAATTTCAGAAGACCCGCGCCGCACAACCTTCCACCAAGTATGCTACAGATACTCGTACTCCGTCGGGGGTTGAGGAGAACAGATGCGTGTGCGCGCAAGGCATCCAAAGTTTCCCAAATCCAGAATCCAATGTACGTCACCCAAAAGAACAGAAAAAGTGAAAAAAAAAAAAAAAAAAAAAAAAAAAAAAAAGTCGGATGAGCAAAGGATCCAGATTTGTACATGCGATAGATGACAGCGTTGATAGCGAAGAGAGGATCAGAAAAAGAAAAGAAAAGAAAAATGAGCGAGAGTGAGAAAGCATGAGGGAGAAAGGAAAGAAAACACGATGAATAGTTATTCAATGAGATAGAAGATATTGGTTTATTGTTGTTGAGAAGCGGAAGGGGAGACAGAAGCAGATTGGATAATACAGGATATGTCGAAACCGGAGGGAGACTCGAGCCAAGAACAAAAAATGGATCAAAAACTACAGGAAATGTGGCGGCAATGGCATTAAGCAAATATTTGAATGAGAGACAGACGGATAGAGAGACAGAGAGAGAGAGAGAGGAAAAGTAAGAGAGCACGTAGAAATTAGATAGCAACAGAAAGTACAGCAACGAAACAAACAAACAAGCAAACAAACAAACAAAGAGGGGTCAAACAAAGAAGAGAAAACCATTATGAACAACGATTCATCAACATCGATATCGTTTCGCAAAGCAGCAGGAGCAGCGGCACAGCAACATCCCATCCCATCCGATTCCAATGGAACAGGCAGACAGCAATCAGCGTTTTGTAAACGTTTTTGTCACAAAAAAAACACAAAAACCAAACCCATAAACCCATATTCACATATCACCGTCATCATCTTCCTCTTCGTCTCTATCCTTCTCCTTCCCGCTCACTTTTGATCTAACCGCCGATGTCGGCCCCCCACTCAAGACACCAGCGGAAGAAGAGGCGTGCACAGGCGTTTGTGAAGAAGGTGAGGAAACCATTCCACCGACTGGCCCTGTTGAGAGAGGCGGAAGGGAATGCGAGTGCGAATGGGGATGAGAGTACGAAGGCCCATACGCTGGTGGTCCATGACCCTGGCCACCATGCGTAGGATGAGTCCACGAATGAATCAGAGGCGGAGGAGGGTGGTGAGGTGCATATCCATAGGGAGATGGGTAATAAGAGTAGTAGGACGAAGGGTGCGAGACGTGCGGTGGACCTGTACTTGGAGCATTCGGTGGTCCTTCGGTCGTAGAAGACGAGGGCAAGGAGCTCTGACCAGGGTTGGAAGGAGCTGCCCCATAAGCAGTCGGTGACTGAGCTGAGATGTAAGGATTATTGTACGGATGAGGATGCGGATAATGTGGTGATGGAGCAGGAGCTGTCGAATACATAGATATTGGTGCGCCCCCGCCAACGGGCATGATGGACCTCTCCATGCTCACCGGTTGCGGCGCATAATGATGCGGGTGGGTGTAGTACGCAGGGTTCGTGTACATTGATTGTTGACGATGCTGATGTGAAGGGTATACAGCGCTCATGTTAGGATCATGACGTTCAGTGTACTCTGAAGCAGAAGAGGGGAGGGGTAGAGGCGGCAAAGTGGCAGAGGTTGGTGTAGGCGGCTGAGAGGAGCTGCGTCCATCTTCACTCGGGGACTTGGTCGTCCTTTTTCGGTGTCTCTTTGGGATTATGGGAGAGGTAGCACTAGGGCTGGTGGAAGAAGTAGAAGAGGGAACTTGGGTAGTAACGTATGGTTGAAATCTCCTTTGTTTACTGGGATTACTGGGATCCATTGATCTACCTTCACTGAGCAGCGGCAAACCGTTTGAGAGCGGAGAGGGAGAGTGTACGGTTGGAGCAGCAGATTCGACTTCGTCCGCCTCGCCACGATACCTAGGAACACCGTCCGGCCCGATTTCGACTTTGGGGGGATTACGGAAATGAGTCTTGTCGAGGAATTCGGGGCTAATGTCCAAGGAAGCGAGTTCTGGGAGGGAAGAAGGAGAACGAAGTCGGCCGTTTTCGACATCCCCGATGCGGTAGTAGGAAATGAGGTGTTGAGCTACACCGTCAATGTTCAGAGAGAAAGTCTAATAGCCCGGTGTGAATTGGAGGGAAAAAAGGATGGGGTTACGATCTAGAGCACTTACCTTTTTCATCAAGCCGTCAGATTTGAATTTAGGACTGTTGGTTAAACTGCCCACTAAAGAACGCTCTCGAAACTTATCTATACCAAGCGGAGTGCTAGACGACTCGGTTTTCGGCCGGCTCAACGAAGTCGACCCGTTGCCACCATTGCCACCACCATTGCCACCAGTACCGCTTTCCTCGCTGTCTTCCTGCTGGTAACGACCAGCGCTGCCTTTCTGACTAGGTCCCCGTTTATCGGTTTCCCGATACAGGAGAAAGTTTCCCAGTATTCGACTTGGACTCCAGAAAAAGCCATCCGTCCATCGTTTAATCCCAGACTCCTCTTCGTCAAAGACAAAGACCGAGCCAGAACTTATCATTCGGCGTTCAGAGTCGACTAGACGTCGAGTGACACGAGGAATGAGGCCACGGCGAGCGGCCTCGAGGATAAGCAGGGCATCGCCTGTTGTTTCTATCCAGCCTGTCCAAGGAGGTTCGTTGAATGTGGTCGGCGCCGACGACGACGACGACGAAGACTGTTGGTGAGAAGAAGACATTCTATCGAGTTCATCGTCGAGCACAATGAGCAAATGGAGATAAGGTTGAAAGTAGGCATTAGAGTTTGATTTGGGCTTATAAAGTTGTCGGGGCTGCGTACCCGTTTGGTTCCTCCAACGCCTTGGAAAATAAAAAATAAAAACAAAAAAATTTCAAGGACCGACTCCGACTTGCAGCTCCGCCCTGCGATTTTTTTTTTTTTTTTTGGTGTTTGTGTTTCTTGACCTAAACGCCGGGGAATATTTTTTTGCAGAAATTTGGCTGGTGGCGCGAGCCTATGCTGGTGCTCACCGGATGGATTTTAAGGAAAAGAAGCTATCGAGTACGACAGTACATGGGCCAGTCGCCAACGAGCTCGTCGTGAATTAAGGTTTCGATGTGAGCGGATTATGTAATTTCTGCAGGTCGCCGCTTTTCTCAAGCAAACTTTAATTCCAAATCTGCTTCATCTTTATACCGTTCATATCGATTAAAAACCAGCTCGTGCACACCACACGCCAAGAGGAGCCTACAATACTTTTGGAATAGCCGGCTATATCGTCGTTTGACGAGGCCTCACCTGCGAAAAGGTTAACTAGGGCTACCGAATAATCTTGAAAAAAAAAAATATTTTGTAAATACATACCCACGCCGTTCGGCAACAGCGGCAGACTATTCTTTTTTTTATTTTAAGATTCTGTCAGTCTTTAGCAAGTGGTGCCTTGACAGACAAAAGGCTTGTGAAAACACCGTACAATACATACGTGCATATGGCTGGTTCAATGTCGCAAGGGGCGGCGGCCTTCCGCAAAGAGCTGCTTGCTATGTACTACTTTACCCCACTACAGGTCCGTATCATTCGCTTTGGCAGAAGACTTTTATTAAATGATCTGAGGGAAAATGAACTCCATGGTCCCCTACTCGAGAAAGCAGTTTTCTTCCCAGGCATGGATTACCTGACCAAAACACTTTGGTTGTTGGACGCGCAACAGGTCAAATTGGCCATGTCGGCGATCGTGGAGTCGGATCCCGAAACATCCTTTACTCTTTTTTTACCGAGGCAACTCGCATATATGCACACCCCATTGATGCTAGCCATTCTCGGACATGTTCTAACCGATGTAAAGCTGATGAATTGTTTTCCATTCATCATAATAATTCTTTAACGAGCGAGTTTATATGTGCGTGTGATCGTACAAGTGTTTTGCATAGTAAGTATTTGTATGTATATAAGGTAGGATATGATCATGAGCCTGCATATATGTGCGGATGAAATGACCCCAGAACGCCGAAACGATATTCTCATTTGAACGGGTCCGAGTGAAGCAGTTCTACAGGCTTGCCTTCCACCTTTCCAAGTCTTACAAATTAGCACCAACGATTTCACATGCTGCTTCCAGTGAAGTGCCCGCCGGGGGGGCAGATGATCAGAATTCCGTGGTCGCAGGGACACAATCCCCCATGCACGAAGATGAGTAAGTGAGTAGAATTAGCATGTGTTCCAACTGTTTTCGTTTTTTATTTTTCTAAAAACGCTTGGACCCACAACTTTTCAAAGTCCGCGTCACTGCAACGTGTGTTCGGCCTGGAATTTTAATTTTTACAATTATAAGTTTGGAAATACAGTCGACACCGGGGAATTCAATCTTTGGAGACCGGGGTCTTTTTGAACTTGTCGTAGAAACTGTTCTGTCGTATGTGTGTAAGTGCGTTGGGAAACGCGAACGCATCGATAGAACAATTTGTACTTCCCCACTCCCCCCACTCCCTCAGTCCCCAATCGTTCAATCACCTCCCTCTGGCGGCTACATAGACCTTCTTCGCTTGAAAGTCTATCATGATGGGAGATTAAACCGAGGATCCGAATTGAAAAGAAAAAGCTTCTAGTCGGGGTCTTTCTAGCGAGTACTATTCCAGGCTGAACATCAAGTCAAAAACAATCTCGAGAACACAATATGTTTTTGTTTGCGTAAACGAGATTTTCCGCCGTTAGCCTTTCTGAAATCAAGGTATACGTGGGTGGCAGTGTGTCTGGCTTCTCTGATCTTCGCTTTCTTTTCAGCCAAGCTAAGTATATGCTATGTGCGTCAGTAACCCACCTACGCCTTAGTGGTACTAATCCGCCACCCCTACACTCAGGTGATCCCCTCGGACGTAGGATATGGGCACTAATACTAAGCGGTCCAGAGCACGACTCGGATTTCAGTTTTGATTCCATCCCTATACAGGTTATTGAAGATGGACATTGAAACGGCGAACTGTTGCTTCTCGTATCCCAAGTCATTGACTCGCTCAACTCCTTTCCTCTCCTTCTCCGACGGCAATGATGTCGAGGAGATCGGATCCTTTATTTGTTTGTTTGTTTGTCAGTCAGCGATAAGTAGAGTCAACTTGTTCAATCTTTGAAGTAGGAAATGGAAACGAAATAAACACGAGCTTCTTTGTAATGACTTACTCCGTTACTGTACTCTCTCGCTCGATTCCGAGTGCTTCCCCTTCTCCCCCTTCTCCGACGACGACGAGATCGGAAGGAATGGTCGAAGATACTTGGAAAAAGAAATGATAGTCAGCGTCGGCATCGGAGGTATGACATATATATAGATCTCAAATGTTTCCAATTGCAGCCTCGTTGAGCCAGGTGGAAGGAACGACTTTTTTATAGGCATCTTCAGGATCTTTCCGGCGCGCGTCAAAAAGGACGCCACCTCCATCCCTCTTCCCCCCAGAACTACAAACCGAACATGCCGCGGCTCATGAACGTCGATCTTTTGATATTCTATATGTAGAGTATGTCGCCCTCCAGGAACCAACCAAAAGAGAGAATCTGGGTCGGCCTATGCCCGGATGCTAAGTCTCTCTTTGACCGCTCATTCAGTATGTCTGGGAAAAAAAAGATCCTTATGGACGGTGCCCTAGGTAGAAAAAAAGAAAAAAGTGACGTCAGATCGCAGATCATCGATTTTGGATTTATTAGTGGCGTTCGTACCGTTCATTGTGTCGTGACCGTCAGCCTGCGACTTACCTGGACACTTGCCTCGATGTTTACTCTGACACGTTGTGTGCTTAGTGAATGAGTACTTTTTGTGATTTTGTAGCACTTGGCGTACTACGGACGAAATTCAAAGAATCATTAATCAAGTTTCAAGTCTTGTTCCTTTAGCGAGGATTTTATCGTTGGTGTATGTTGAACAAGCAAAAAAAACCAAGTAACAAGCTACCACTGGTCAAATTTCGAAGATCAGTTGATAGACATGAAAGGTAAAGGACGACTTACTTGAAGTAAGTTTGGTCAGAGTTTGGTGGACATCGAATCGAATCGAACGAAATGACCGTCGGCCGTGTAACTTACCGAGTCAGGGTAGACGGCGGCCATCAGTAAATGCCGGGATTTTTTGACAGCAGAACTACCGGCTTGCGGCTAAAACCGGGATGCACGGCGGCTTGGCTTGGCTTGGCTTTTGCCTATTCAATAAATGGCTGGGGAGACAATCGGCAACAACCTGGCAAGCGAAATTGAACAACTGATGCGACGAACCTTGCCTTGCCGTCCGGTTGGAGTCGGCCACGAGTCAAAGGAAAAAAAAAAAAAAAAAAAAAAAAAAGTCCCTGCCTCCAGAAATATTTAAGCATCGATGATAGTGATCCTGGAACAAATGGCGATAGATTTTTAACCTCACCTATTACAAGTCGAGGACGACGGTGAATATTGAACAGTCTGGTTATCACCTGTGGCTCCTTATTTCTAGAGGACTACAATCTATCGGATGTCACCACTATTACCGTTGCATTTGCCTGCTATCACGTCGGCCCTCACCGTGGTATGGCCTCGGTTGAGCGCTGGCTTTAGCATGTCCGCTCGACGGCGATGGGAAACGGAGATAAATGGCCTCGGTGATAGTCAACGATCTTGTGAAGCTATGCGAATGGTAAGGTTAATTTGGAGGCAAATTTGGATGAAAAAGCGTCCTTTGAGAGAATTTTCGAAGCTGGCCGTTGGGAATGATTCGCACTGAGTACATAGTAGACCATAGGCAGTTATCACTTTGCCGATCTGCCGTGTTCTTTTGATAGCTAGCTTTATCGTCGCTTGAGAGAATTTTTTTTTACATTGGCGAGACGTCGCGGGATGATGGTTTTTGAATGAATGAGAATGTAAGAGAAAAACCGTTCATCTGCTGATCAAAGAGTTTTGAGGGTCGAGATGACGGCCGAGTCCATTAGAGAATTGAACGTCATCACCTGGTTCATTGAGCGATACATTCTAGAGCGAGCAAGCTCGCTACTCCCGCCCCTGAGTGTCTGTTTACATCGGACAGTTCATAGCCGCGCAACTCAAATGAGATATGTATTTGGTCAAGTGGGATTGTTTTACCGGTTACCCATTGTTTCACTGAAACACCGAGAGGTCTGACAGCTCCATGCTGGTGTCTGTCGGTGGCGTGTTTCCGAATGAGAAGTTGCTAAAAAGCGTGACTGACTATCATGCGGCCTATTGAGCCTGAATACGACGATGTGTACCTGTTTGATTGTAAGTATATGGAGTATTTCCTGTTTTACCGAAGATGGACAGATGATAGATAGAACACCTACTGCCGCGCTGTTAGACGAGGCGTTGACGCTTCACAAATCCTTCATGCCCCGGGCCAAGCGAAGATGGCTGAAGGTAAAGGAATATAGGGTCAGACTTTGGGCGCCGAGGTTCGAGTCCACTCTGTTCCGGATAGAAGGTCTTGAGTAGTGATTACAGTCTTTGTGGTCTGATTCTATTGAGTGGCTGATAGGAGAGTAAATGATAGACGGAAAAGTATGCTCCGGTTCCTCCCCCAGCGCACGTTCTGTCCCGTAGCAGCCCGTAGCCTGTGAAATTTAATTATTGGGCAACATTTTTTAACTCAAGACTCGTAGACTCGTAATGAACTTACTGTAGTTCCTTTCGTTCATTTCCGAGTCTGAGTAAACGCGATGGACGTCAGCTTAAGCCATATAATTATCTTCCGGCTGATACGTCCTACAACAGGTAAGCTATCAATCAGGTCACGGAGCAGACAAAAATACATTAAGCATCTTCCATGCCAGATTCCCTTTCTACTTGCCTGTTATGACACTTCCCCTGTTTGAGTCCTCCTCTGCGATAACTCGGACTCGGGCTTGAAGCTTGAAGATCCAAAGATCGGCACGCCAGCGTGTGGCGTTTCAGCAATCCATCCAACACCGGAGCTTCTTCGGCATCCCAAGTATGCAAAGGAGTCATTGAAAGCCGCAGAAACGCCCCCCCCCTCAGGCAATCTGCGAAGTTACGTGCTGATACAGGAATGCTGGGTGAGGGCCGCAGCTCTAGCTCGTGATTTATTGAGCTGCTTCTTTCTTCTAGCTTCTGATCATTCTTCAGAGTTGGCCTCCAGCTTTTTCGATTATAACGGAGATAGCGAGCAGAACTTATGCAAGAGAGCTTGAAGGAAGTTGAGGGCTGCGATAACTGAGCGAAATCTGGCCGATGAGGTAACATCCTTTAATATACGCGAGCAACGAAGGAGGTAGCTCACTCTGTGCTCTGTATGGTTAGCTTTGTTGTGTTGGCGTTGAGGTTGAGCAAGTCGAGAGGCTCTCGTGGGAACTCATTATATAACCGAATTTGGTATCCGCAACTTGTTCCACGTCTTCGATGTACATGGTCCTATGTGTGCGCTGTCGGTCATGTCCAGCTCCCTTATCTTTGTACCAGCAGAATCTGGCTTCATTGGCACGTTTGTTTTTTTTGCTTTTGGCTTCTTCGTTTCCTCTGCGCGCCGGAACCATTCCGGACGTCGAAATTTGAACGGAAACGAGTTATCTCTGCTCTAATTCTATGGCGCCCCAAATTTTCCATTTTATCCTCCCGCGTAATCCTCTCGAAAAGCTCGCTGGTTTCACTGCATTTCGAGGGTCGAAGGTCCTTTCGGATCGGAGAATTGAGCACCAGCTACAGTGAAATCAGGGACAGACGGAATACTTTTGTTCGCACCGGATCGGTTTCCTGCGATACGGGACAAGGGTTAGATGACTGGCTGGGCATTTTGGATACCGAGAGGCGGATCAACCTTGTCCATCTCGCTGTGGTCCCCCACGCCCTCAAAGTCTTCATCCGATCAGCGGCGGGAAACCAGGATTGGATGGCCAGCGTTGAGTGCTGGGAGAAGAAGAAGAAGGATATTTTTTGTTTCTCTCGCTCACTGATCAAAGCATTTGGACTGTGGACATCAAGCAAATTCTTTTGACAGGACTTGACAGTGCCTTGACCTGTGATGGTGGTGTTTTCGGCTGAAACTATCCGACAAGTGTTCCCTTTCGCTTCCATCTTGTTATCAGTTTCATCCTGCATAAATTCGTACGTTCCTGGTCAGGGGACGCAGCGAGTCACTAGGTCATTATCCTACTTGTGTGTTCCATCTATCAGTGTCTGGCTGCCTTCATTTTTCTTTCGTTCTATTTTTGGGGCTAGAACTTATTTTTGAAAGAAAAAAAGACCAGAACTCGTGTTGGGCCAGATCGCAACACACAAAGGTCTCTCCTTCCCATGCAAGCTGTACCGCTCAAGAAACTGCACCCGGCAGCTCTTCAGCAAAGGGTCTTGTTAGGCTTATGTATGTCTTTCTTGTTATCTTTGACATGTCCGTCAAAAAATTGCAGCATCGTACTAACCTCTTTTCACCAGATCTAGTAATGACTCTATAAATCTCGTGATTCACGCTCATTTGGTCCGACTGTTACTTACCCCTCCGATTGTGCTTTATTCTGAATCAGAAGCGTCGTCACTTCCACAAAACATTGTATCGAAGTTTATGGTAGGGTCTTTGTGTTCCCGCTGGAGCTCCGGAGAGTAACGCTTCGCATCTAGGTTTTCTGCCTCTTTACCGAATGGGATTACCTGCGCCGTATGTAACTCTCCGCCATGCTGTGCATTTGTGATGAATGTTTTCTTGTTGATCAACATCTTAAATGGATGTACGACGTCGAGAATTAAGGGGGTAGGCATAGCCCAGTGATATGTTTGGTTGCTTGTGTTCCTGATGCAAAACTTTTCCCAGTTCTCAGAAACCAGCAACTCATGAACAAAGGCACATAGGCTGATGAAGAAGCGAGCATAACAGAACGTGGACTCCGGAGATGGTGTAAGTATAGCTATCTTGTGAATTTCCCCGCAAGGAAGTTATAGACGTGCGCTCATGCTAACTGTCGCGGCATAGATTTACAATGTTTTGAAATTCGGCACATATGCAAGAAAAAACGCTATACAGATTATCCTTTCTCGTAACTTAGCAGAGCCTTTGGGCACCAAACTTCGCTGCGTCCCTTGTTTCTCCTCGGAGAGCCCATTGAATCTGGGTGGAAGCGAAGGTTTGGAAGCATGACACTAAATAAGCAAGAGTAAGAGGCAAAAATTTCTTCCCAAAACGTGATCTTTACCCTTTCCTTCCGCGGCTAAGGAGGCTACAGCGCTGGTACCTCGACAGACTTGATCGACAATCAAGGCTAGAAGTATAAAAGCTCGACGTGTCAACCCTTCCACCTTCCTTTTCACCAGGCCAGTTCCAATACGGTCAGCCAGGGACATTATGCCTTCCCCTAAAGCCTTCGCGATAGCGATTGCTCTTACATTCGCTCATGTACGTTCACGATTCGGCTCTCGACGCGCCTGCTCTCGAAGCTAAACCGCTTTCTGTCCACTAGTTATCTCTCGCTTCAACTCACACTCATTTGACACCGGATACGACTCGGCGGCACCACCGTCGACAGTCGATTCCAACAACTCTTCCTGCGAATTGGACATCTCAAGGATGCTACACGTACGTCACGGCTATGATTGTTCGCGTTTGATTCCCGTACTCATATCTATCATTTTTTTTTCCGCAAGTGACAACGTCGGAGCGCGTACATTAAACGGCGCGAATTTCGCCAATGGAACTGGGATGACAATCGAACAATGCATCAACTTTTGCGGAACCAATAATTGGGTCCTAGCTGGCGTGGAATTTGGAGATGAATGCTGTGAGTCCACGTGGTGTTATGTCCGAATATCCCTGAACCGAATATCCCTGATTCTTTGTGTTCATAGATTGCGATAACCGCATTCAGAATAATGCTACAACAACTCCTGCTACCGACTGTAATACCCCATGTGCCGGAAATGCAAAGGAAGTTTGCGGTATGTACTGAGCCCCGTTCTTTTTTTCTCCGTTTCGCGTGATCCCCTCTTTTCTGATCAATTTATCATATGTAGGCGCCGCTAACCGTCTGAACGTATTCAACTCCGGTAAAACACCACCAGCTCCTCCTACAACAGTGCCCAAAGTTGGTAATTGGACTTCTCTTGGATGCTACAGGTACGTGCTTGGTGCTTGGTTCAATCTATCATGAAAGATTTACGATCTTGTCTTCTCCCGCCGGCAGTGATGGCGTAAATGGTCAACGCACGCTCACGGTTCAGATGAACCTGGCCAGCACTACGGTGGAGACTTGCACCTCAGCTTGTTTCGCCTCTGGATATGAATTTGCAGGAACGGAGTTTGCTGATCAATGCTGTGGGGATCGTCTTTTCTTCGATTCTGACAATGTCTTATGCTCTTGCCTGATCTAGTCTGTGGAAGCGCAATCATCAATGGAGGCGTCCCTACCCCCATCACCGACTGCAACATGGTAGGGGTCAACTGTTGCGTTCCCGGCCCTTGTCTAATGTTGCCTTTCTTAGGTCTGCTCTGGGAACACCTCGGAATTCTGTGGTGGACCCAACCGTCTCAACGTAAGCTTGTCTAGATCTAGACAGTCCGCGTTGGGCGCTGATGTTTGTGCTCTATGTCTAGATGTACAATTACACCGGCAACAATCTTCCCCCTATCGCTACTGGTGGAGGCGGAGGCGGAGGTGCGCCGGTCTTTCCGGTGACATCGGGCCTTCCGACACCGTGGAAATATATTGCCTGCTATGTGTATGTTCTTTCTCTTCACCTCTTGACATCTTTACGCTTGGACTCAATTGATTTTACGGCTAGCGATGGCGCCCATGGTCGAGTCTTTGAATTCGATGAAGGCGGTAACCCGAACAACACTGTCCAAGAATGCATCAACCTGTGTGCCAGTCAGAACTTCTCTGTCGCGGGAATGGAATTTAGCGTAGGTCCTTTTTTTCCCTTGTCACATTTACAAAACTTGATGCATATGTTTTTATCATCAGGACGAATGCTGTGAGTTTTTGACAGAGCGGACAACAATTCGAATGTTCGGCTAAAGGACGTTTTTCCAATAGATTGTGGGAACAGGCTGGTAAACGGCGCAGTCGTCGCTGCTGACTCGACATGCAATATGGGCTGTGCCGGCAATGAAACGTATGGTTTTAATCAAGCTTGAATTTGACATATGCCTGACAGGTTCTTTTTTTCTTGGGCCGTCATAGCGAGGCTTGTGGAGGACCGAACCGACTGTGAGTACGAAGAACGTTCAACGGACCCTGTACTGATCGGGACGCACAACAGTTCTGTCTATTCCTCTTTGAACAATGTTACCGCTCTCCCTATTCCTACCGTACAGAAGACCAATCTGACTGGAAACTGGACCTACGCTGGGTGTTACACGTGAGCAGCAGTATTCATTGAAGCTGGATATGGCGTTGAGAGTCGTTCTGATAATAGCGACACTGTTAACGGGGTCCGGACTCTTCCATGGCAACTTATCCTGACTCTCAACAACTCGGCTGAAACTTGCACGAGTCAATGCTCAGCCTTTGGGTATTCCGCTGCTGGTATGGAATTTGGAGACGAATGCTGTAAGATTGGACCAGTCATATCAGGAAACCATCCGCAATGTTCTGATGGATATCTATTTAGACTGTGGCGACGTATCCGATCTTACATCCGGGCAAGGCACCCTCGTACGGCTGCCACGCTTTTTTTTGCAATAAGATCTACTTCTGATGGATATTTTTAGGCTCCCGAGACCGACTGCAGTACTCAGTGCTCTGGGAATCCTATTGAAATTTGTGGAGGTACGAGGTCTGATGGAGTTACCGAGGGATGAAGGCTAAGCTTGATTTTGTGGTCTAGGTGCCCAAAGACTTACAACATATACATGGAGCGGAAATCTCAATATCTGGCACCAACCTGCAAACACTGGATTCTATGAAGTATGTCGCTGTCTTTCATCTCCATATCACCGTTACTAACAATTTGCAGTTTTTCGGTGAGTGGTTGTATCAAGGAGGATGAACTGCTTCGAATTGTCCTTCTGTAGTCCCTGGGTACGTCCGCGTCTACTAGCAAGGTTTACTTGTTCTCATTGATTATCTTGCAGCGTTGTCGTTCCTCTCATTGCTACCCTCGGTATCAACAATAAAGTCACTTTCTTGGAGAAACATGGCACGAGCGAGTAAGCATTGCGAGGTATTCATAGTGGACTCACCTATTCTAATCGACTTTCTTGTATAGGTTCCAAAACTCTACAGGAGCTTATGAGCTTGATCTTAGTCTGGTCTCCAACTTCTCCGCTGCATGGCGTACAATGAACCTCCAGACTGACGTTTTCTGCTCCGGAAGTGTCATCCTTCCCGATAAAGCCGGAAGACAAATCAACGTCGGAGGTCCGAAATAATCTCTTTGCCCGGAATGTTTTACGAAATGTTGATCTTACTTCATACAGGATGGTCTTTGGACTCGACGTTTGGTGTCAGACTTTATACGCCGGACGGCTCTCCTGGGGTCAACGGGACAAACGATTGGGAAGAGAATTTCCACGAACTTTCCTTACTGGTGCGTTCAAAAGGCGGGCATTCCCCTCACTAGATCTCTTACGGTTTTCCAGGCCGGAAGATGGTATCCTGGTGCCCTGGTCCTTTCCAATGGGTCTATTCTGGTCATGGGCGGAGAGACTGGAAGCAACGCATCTCCTCAACCTAGTCTCGAAATCATGCCTCTGCCTGCAGGTGCCGGAACAGTTCACCTTGACTTCCTCGAACGAACGGACCCTTATAATCTGTATGCTGCTCACATTCCTGCCATCATCATATTCACTCATGCAATGCCCTCTAGCTATCCTTTCCTTACCATGCTGCCGTCCGGACGCGTCTTTGTTGGTTAGTACCCTCTCGGTAACCATGTGGCTCAAATTACTAAATGGAACGTCTTTTAGGTTATTATAATGAGGCTCGCATCCTTGATCCGGTCACCTTTGCCACGGTGCAAGTGCTGCCTAACATGCCTGGAGCTGTCAATAACTGTATGCGATACCTCTGACTACCACTCAACACCGCGCTGACGTATCTTTGTTCCATAGTCCTGGCGGGCCGCACGTATCCTCTGGAGGGCTCTATGATACCGTTCCCTCAACACGCTCGTATGTCTCAACCGTTCTAAACTGCTGATTACGGTGGTTTCTTACTTTTGGTTTAGCTTACACCGACCCTCTCCGTATCTTGATTTGCGGTGGCTCTACCCCTGGTCCCGGCAAGTGACTCTGCTTGATGGTTCTTCGCCTGCTAATTCTCGCCTCTATAGCTCAAGTGATCGATAACTGTGTTTCTATTCAACCTGAGGTTCCGAATGCTACTTGGACGCTTGAGCGCATGGTGGGTTAAACAAGCATCTTAGAATACTTGGAGAGTCATTCACGACTATCTACTCTATAGCCCTCTCGTCGAGTCATGAGTTGCATGGTTCCTCTGCCAGATGGTTTGCTTTCCAGTCAGTGCTATACGTGTTATTCGCTAATATTCATTTCAGGTACTATGATGATCATGAATGGTGCTATGGAGGGTGTCGCTGGCTTCGGTCTCGCTGGAGACCCCAACTTTAACGCTGTATTATACGACCCGACCCTGCCTGTTAACCAGCGCTTCTCCATTCTCAACAACACCATTGTTGCCCGCCTGTACCACTCTGAAGCCATTCTACTACCCGATGGACGTATCTTGGTGTCTGGATCTGACCCGCAAACTCCTGGGTTCCCAGAGGAGATGCGTATTGAAGTCTACGTCCCCCCTTACCTCAACACTGGGATTCGTCAGCCGCAGTACAGCATCACGGCCACCGACTTTGGGTATAACCAAAAGTTCACTATCACCAATGTGCAAGTGTTCCATGGCTCGATCGCAAATATAAAAGTTTCCCTCGTTGCTGGTGCGTGTCGGGGCTCTAATTATCATATGAGCGTCTGTTAATCTACCGGGGTATTTTCTTCCAGCTGTCTCAAGTACACATGGGAATGCCATGGGAGCTCGTACGCTCTTCCCTGCGTTTACATGTGCAGGTACTACATGCACGATCACTACCCCGCCCAACGCATTCGTCTCTCCTCCTGGCTGGTGGCAGCTATGGATTTTGGATGATGTCGGTACGCCATCACATTCTTCGTGGGTTCGTATCGGAGGAGATCCTGCTAAGCTGGGCAACTGGCCCAACCTTCCTGGGTTCACGTTCCCCGGTGTTTGAGCAACAAAAAAAAGAAGACGATTGTTCGGGGATCTTTGATATGAATTTGTTGGGTCAATCGCTTGAACGTCCATTTTTTGTTATGTTTACTGTGATGCTTGGGCTACTCTCTATGTACTTTTTGCGCATCTGCTTCTGGGGTCTTTGGCTTGGGACTTTGAGAGAAAAAGTATTAGTTATTATTTATCACGGTCTTTACAACTGCTACTTATCTTTCCTTTTGTTTAAATCTTTTGTACGCTCATTCGGGGTTGGAAATTCTATCGTCTGTTGAATATCATGGATTGATCTTACGAGGAACTATTCCGGTCCAAAGTTATGTCAAAATCAAACAAAGCGGCAGTAGGTAGTCCTGCAAAAATGATACACGAGCATGATTCGACCCAGGCTCGAACTGGGGACCTTCTGTGTGTAAGACAGATGCGATAACCGACTACGCCACCGAACCATTATGAGTTCAGCTTAAGTGTTTAGTGAGAGACAATATGAACCTTGATATAGTTCGCACCTCGCTTTGGATATCAAGAGAATGGCCCAAGACTGGCACTTTCTAAAGAATTCTGTAAACGTGCATCATGGCAAAGTTCGGATGTCCGAATTTGGGAGAGTCGGAAAATGCCGGTGTGTCATGCGACTTAGGGTTAGGGTTCGTTTATTTCCATGCTCTTGGTTTTCGCTTCACTCTCACGACGAGGACATCAAGTTGCTGAACGTCGTGCTCCACGACGACGACGAAGGCATCACGCAGCCTCACCGTTCTTGTCACTCTCACCCTCTATCCTTCAGCCTAGCACCTTTATCGTTTCTAGGAACTTTCAGTCTGAACTATCTCCTCCTCGCCATCGAACAACTTGAACCATGACACGTTTTGGTGACTTTGAGCCTCTGTGTCGGAATACACCATCGTACACCTGGTGCAATCTTTTCTACAGGCAGCTCTCCTCAGACTCCTCTTTAAAGTCGATTCTACAAGGCCTTTCGTCAGATCCAAATTCAGCACCAGTAGGCGTAAACCCTGTCTGCGGAATTCCAAAAGTTGGCACTACAATCGATGGTCCCCATCAAGGGTCATCTACCAGTCTGGGCAATATTGCAAACATCGTCGTGTGTGCCGTGAGCATGCTTTTTATCTTCGCTCTCATCTGGAGGGCTCAGCGAAGGAAGGCTGCAGTTGGTGAGTGCCAGAATATCGGATGGGTTTTTTAACGTTTCTAATGCTCTGTTTTTAGGTCGAGCCGAATTGCGAAATCTTCTCATCCTCTATTTCCTTACGCTCCCATTCCAGCTCTTAACAACCGGAGCGCTGCTTTCACAGGGATCCACCGCATTGGTTGCGTTAACAGCATTACATGCTGGTTTCGTAGCAGCGTTCTTTTGGGCTCTGCTCATGAATGCCTTCGTAGCAACTCAGGCGGTAGAAGATGGTACACCTGCTGCCCTCGTTGTACGTTGCCCTTTGCACCCACTCCAGACACTTAACCACAGTTTCTGATATGACTTCCGTAGCCCTACTTCATTCTTTCCGCAGCCTTTTTCGCTGGCACAGCCTACGTTTCATTCGATGTTGGACTGGGCATCACGAAAGCGCTGGGACCCTCAAACAATCCAAGCGAGCTCCGAAGCATCCCCTTGTTCGTTTTAACGAGCATCTGGCCCGCGGTGTTAGTATCAACTTTCGTTACGTTCTCTATTCCGCTAACTCCATATTGTTTCGATCTTCAGGGCTTCTATATTGTACTTTATCATCATGGGCTATATTGTCCTGATTGTACTCAATGAAACCCGGCCAATGTTTTATTACATTCTGGCCGCAGCTCTCTTCGTATTGAGCCAACTGGCCTGGTTTTTACTAGGAAAGGTTATCTGTGAGGTGAGTTTGCTTCTTTACTCCTCTTTTCTTTCGGACCACCTCGTTCTCGTCTAAATTGGAACCGAGTCCCTGGCAATCCCCGCCAGGATCTACACTCGATTCTACGTTTTCAATTTTAAATGCTCACGCCTATTTTTCTGTAGGGTTCGACCAGCAAAGTTGATGGTTCCTTCATTGCTACCATATTAGAAACGGCCGCGGTCGGTGTGTTGTATCTGGCGTGGCGGAGTATAACGGAAGGTACGATACACCCGTGCCTTGCTCATTTCATTTCGTTTCCGTTTCGTATTCGGAGGCGATGAGTCGATCCGCATCGCTTATTTTCCTGTAAAGCGCCGCTGCATCTTCTCCCATTTTTCTCTCTCGATTGCTATTATCATATCTATCGGCGCTCACTGATGCTCCACATACAGATTCGTGGGATGACGACCCATTCCCAATGCATCCGGCTTACCCGTCATAATCATCTCATTCTCCTCGCGTTATAATTCCTCGAACACCCGAAATGTCATAACGAACAGTCTTACGCCTAACGTCTTGTTGTGCTTGTGCTCATTGTGACTTCCTTTGGTCCTCTTTCGCAAAATTTCCGTCATTGTGTTATATCCGCTGTGCTCCCTGTTGTCTCTTTTCCCCTGATACCTCTTTTTTTCCCGCATTATTTCCTGCTGTCGAGCCTACGTAGGTTCGACAACTAGAGTGCTCGCTGCGGAGGGGCGGAGGAGGGTACTTGACTTCCATTTCGGACTTAGAACCGCTTTGTAGGAGGAGTCGAAGTCAGTGGTTCTTGTCCATCCTTACTTTCATTTTGGATGATCTTCTGCTTTGCGATATTTATCCATTACTTCTTGTCCGATGTATCCTTGTACGTACTTTTATATTCCCCGTTCTTCCCTCACCATCGGGCCATCTGGCTACTCCCGTTTCTTTGTTTCTTCCCGCTTGCATTCTCCCTACGCACGGTGGACGTCGTAGTACTTTCTACCGACTTTCTTTCGCATCCTAATTTCTACTTTTTTCCGCCGCGAACATACCAAATTGAAGTACCCTACATTTATGTATATATCATCCATCCTGCACAGAATCTGTCAACCCTTTCCGAGAGTGTCCTTTATTTCTTTCTCTTTTTTGTCGTCTTCTTGATCTTTACATGAATTATAACATTGATCAATCTCGGTCATGATCATGATGCTAGTGTGTGCTGTTTTTTTTCCCCCTACATACAGTAGCTAGCTTCGAAATACCATTCAAAACTTCTTTGAGTTCTCTTTTGTAGCCTGTGGAAAAAATTCTGGCTCTGACGCGGTCACTTGAAAGAGAGGCCAATGTCGTGCGAGAGGGTAATGTAATTTCATGATTATGCGATATCTGGGAAACGAACGTTAGTTTATACTGGTGTGTGTCGGTCGCTCATTTGTTGCGAAAAAGGAATCGAGAGAATAATATCTTGAACGTACGGAAACGGGCCGCCTCGAGGCCGTTCTCATTAACAAGTCCGGGCGCCTATTCCCGTGAGATTTTCTTACTATTTCCATCACCGACGTGGCGAGCACGTACACTTGATCTACTGTTTCAAGGTCTAAGTATAGGTGTAAAGCGCAAGCACTATAAATTCCAAGTTTTCGATTTGTTCATGCTTCCGTTGCAGAAGCGCAAGCAGAATTTCGAAATTCCCCCACAACAGTTATAGCGAGACGTACGAGGATTCTACCCCACACACACCAAAAAAAAAAAAATAATGATTTCTCCCGCCGTAACCGTTTCTTCTTTTCCAGCTTCGGCGGCTCACATCTCTGCAGCTTGATTTGCAGGATGGCATACGTCGAGCAATGATCCCAAGCCTAATCCAGCTTTTGACTTTCGTGATCCAAGGATACGGACTTGTATTATTCTTTCGCGTATGTGGTCTTTTCCCCCGCCCCATGGAGTGCTCCGCGTTTGGGAGGCACGTAACTTTCATTCGTGCGTTTTGCTACACGAAGCTCGACAAGCTCTCCAAGGCGCACGTTTAATAGCGACGGTGGGGCACGACTGAGATCGGATTTAATAAAAGGTAAGACGAACAGAACTGAAGGGAAAGAAAAGAAAACAAAAACGACATACCCCGCATTAATTTCACCCAGTATAGTTTGGTTCACTGGATCATCGTAACGCATAAGTTCACCATCCTCGACGGTGAACCCTTCTCTCCAAAAGGTAATATGACGAATAGTAGCAGCTTCTGTGAGATCCTTGTCTTAGCACCGAAACATTTGTGCTCAAGTCAGATATATACCTTGAGACTGAGGAGCATTAGGATCTGGAACGTATGCGCTCTCCACTTCATTGCTCCCGAGCTTATGAGAACCACTTTCAGCAACCGGCGGCGGACCCGCTCTTTGAAAAAATGAGTACATCAGCGAATCGAGCGATAGGCGAAAAAATAAGATAAAAGGAGTACGCTCACTCTGCAGCCCTTCGCAACAGATCTCGAACGATATTTCCTCCTGGAACAGTACCGGCTCCTGGCCTATCTGGATTCCATCCAGCCGGCAAAGGCTCGCTCGAGTCTCCACCGAGACTTCTTCCTCCAGAGTTGTTATCGGACATTTATTGACTGTTCAGAAGTTGAGCGCTGAGAGGTAAAGGATAGAGTTCCAGGTTGTACGGCGTAATTCTAAAAGTGTTCCCACGATCACATTGCTCGTGTCCGAACGTTCGGGTGAGGTTCGGGCCGCCTCCTTCATTCCACAAAAACCGCGCCTTTTTAAACAGGGCGGAGGCGATCTCAGGACCAAATGTCTGTATATAAAGGGCGGAAATAGAAATGTATGATTTGAAGTCAGCCTGGTTAGAGCAAGAATGAAAGAGATTGAGACACATAGCAGCAAGAGAGTCAAACGCAGTTGATTTAGTCACGCAAGCAGGGAACGAGGGATGACGGGAAAGCACCGCAAGTGATAGCTTATTTAGGGCTGTTTCTCCTAGGTGCGAGGCATCAGCCAAAGACCATGGGGGAGGAGATGAGAAGTCTACGCCAAAATTTGCTCCCGCTTTGCCAAGCCCTCACACGAGGATGCTTTTACAACGCCATCCCCTATGAGGGCGCAGGTCACCGAGCTAGTGCGGATGCAATGGGGTCATATGGCAGTGGTTCCTCTGACCTTTTAAATAGTGATGTAGGGCTCTTGGAGCGAGTTTTCCTTCAGGATTTTAAGTCTCGTAAATGTTACACCTTGCCAATACTCCAAGTTCAGGCTATGGACGCAGAAAACACCGTAGTATCCTTCCTTCAGAATGCACAAAACTTTAGTACAAAGGATTCCAATTTCACAAACATTCAGGGTTCTCAGTACATAAACAATCAGTTGGCACAAGGACGAAGTGAGTGGCCCTTCTCTGGGTATGATATCTGTACCTTAGGCTCATACACCCGGCAGAGGTATGTTTGAAGCATCTCATTTAATTTGGATGCACGGTAAAGCTCGTCGCTAGACCGCTTATCTTCCACAACGGCGCCTGGCTCCTCATATTAAAGAACTGGAAGACTATTTCCTGGTTGAGGTCAAGGAAGAAGGGAACCCGGGAGAATGTTTTTACATTGTACGTAGGTTCAAACGGGAAGAAGACCGAGATATGTTCAAAGCCCGCTTGGATAAAACAATGTGCGTAAAGTGCAAAAAAAGCTTGAAAAGCCATGATTCTCATCTACAGGATCCGAAAGATGGAATGAATTCAGTATGAAACCACTTTGGAAACTCAGTATCGGTACCTCGCCTTGTTTGGTCGTATCTTCTGCACGTGAGTCTTCATGATTGATGTTAGCCAACTTGGAAATGACCATGATGGAAGCTGTGTATACACTGCAAGACATGATGCAGGGGAGGAAACCGGGTCTGGGGGCTCAGCAAATTTTGGTCCGTCAGATTTAGCTTGCCAGATGATACATATATGCTCATAAAATTCTAGTATCTTAAACTCGTGGTAATGGCGCCTGAGTTGTCTCGAGTTTCCAGGATAGCAAACATATTTGGTTTTTAGAAATTTTTTGGGGAAAATGACACCGTCTATCCAGGAAAGTGGAAGAGCAAGGAATTATGGAATGGAATCGGAAAATACAAGGATTTGAGATTGTTCAACGAGAAAGGGGATTTAGTTATGGACACAGAATATCTGGGATCATTGAAGCTAGTGCATGAAGAGTTTGAAGATTATAGGGTAGGAACCTAATAATTGTATGATGCCAAGACTGACAAGATATTGTAGAAGAATGGAGAAAAGACATTTTACGAACGTGGGGAACGATTCCGAGAGAGTGTGGTGTCACAAAGACATGGTAATGTATTGCCCACTTTGGGCAGCAGCAGAGAAGTGTCTAGTTGTCTGACTTGCATTGAGCACAGTGCCCGGAGGAAAAAATGGACATGAAATTTGGGGCAGAGCAGCAGCAATGCATATCATGGAGGTTGAAACAGTGGTATGTGATCAATCAATCAAAAGATAGGGATTCGGCAAATAAATTGAGCTAAAACGAATACTATTGGTATTGCATCTGTCCATAGCCATGGGTGGTCAGTGGTTAATGATTGATCACACCAAGTTTACGTCCATTGACTCTATTGAACTCATTTTACCTGTTGGAAAGTATGAAATTTATATCCTATTCCTTCCGCTAAGCTCATTGCAAACTGATGGATTTTCTCAATTAGAAGGTAAATACCTGAAATTCACTGGTGACATTCGCAAGTGGTGATTGACTCCAATATAATTGCACTATGTTCAATTAGCTGGTGAGTAATTGGGTGTTTGTAAATCCATGTTTGTTGATTCCTTACAATTGCAACGGGTTCTAGATGGTAAGTTGTTTATAGCAGAAGTAAATGGAGTCTACTGAAATAGCACCTTCTACAAACAGGTCAGTGATTCATTGTTCAAGTGTTCAAATGAATGAGTTCAGTTGACCCCATTGGAATTTCATCTTCTCTCAGCCGGTGAGTGATTCATTGTTCAAATAACTGGCTCAAGATGACCCCATTGTGATTTCATCTTCTCTCCTAGTGGGTGAGTGATTCATTCTTCAAATAAATGGCTCAAGATGACCCCATTGTGATTTCCTCTTCTCTCCTAGTTGGTGAGTCATTCATTGTTCAAATAAATGGCTCAAGATGACCCCATTGTGATTTCATCTGCTCTCCTAGTGGGTGAGTGATTCATTTTTCAAATAAATGGCTCAAGATGACCCCATTGTGATTTCATCTTCTCTCCTAGTTGGTGAGTGATTCATTGCTCAAATAAATGGCTCAGGATGACCCCATTGTAATTTATCCCCTAGGAGGTGAGTAATTAATTGTTCAAATAAATGGCTCAAGATGACCCCATTGTGATTTCATCTGCTCTCCTAGTTGGTAAGTGATTCATTTTTCAAATAAATGGCTCAATATACCCCCATTGTGATTTCATTTTCTCTCCTAGTTGGTGAGTGATTCATTCTTCAAATAAATGGCTTAAGATGACCCCATTGTGATTTCATCTTCTCTCCTAGTTGGTGAGTGATTCATTCTTCAGATAAATTGGCTCAAGATGACCCCATTTGATTTCATTTTCTCTCCTAGGAGGTGAGTCATTCATTGTTCAAATAAATGGCTCAAGATGACCCCATTGTGATGTCATCTTTCTCTCCTAGGAGGTGAGTGATTCATTGTGCAAATAAATGGCTGAAGATGACTCCATTGTGATTTCATCTTCTCTCTTAGTCGGTGAGTGATATATTGTTCAAATAAATGGCTCAAGAAGACCCCATTCTGATTTCATCTCCTCTCCTAGTCAGTGAGTCATTCCTTGTTCAAATAAATGGCTCAAGATGACCCCATTGTAATGTCATCTCTCTCTCCTAGGAGGTGAGTGATTCACTGTTCAAATACATGACTCAAGATGACCCCATTGTGATTTTATTGTCTCTCCTAGGAGGTGAGCCATTCATTGTTCAAATAAATGGCTCAAGATGATCCCATTGTGATTGCATTTTCTCTCCTAGGAGGTAAGTCATTCATTGTTCAAATAAATGGCTCAAGATGATCCCATTGTGATTTCATCTTCTCTCCTAGTTGGTGAGTGATTTGTTGTTCAAATAAATGGCTCAAGATGACCCCATTGTAATTTCATCTTCTCTCCTAGTGGGTGAGTGATTCATTGTTCAAATGAATTGGCTCAAGATGATCCCATTGTGATTTCATCTTCTCTCCTAGTCAGTGAGTGATTCATTGTTCAAATCAATGGCTCAAAATAACCCCATTGTGCTTTCATCTTCTCTCCTAGCGGGTGAGTGATTCATTGTTCAAATAAATGGCTCAAGATAACCCCATTGTGATTTCATTTTCTCTCCCAGTGGGTGAGTGATTCATTGTTCAAATAAATGGCTCAAGATAACCCCATTGTGATTTCATATTCTCTCCTAGGAGGTGAGTGAAATTCAATCTCCCAAATCATTATCTTTCCACTTGATTACTGCTGACAGGTAAGTGGTTGATTGCCTATGTCTTCAATTTCAAATCCATGTCTGTTGACTCCATTCCAATCTATTCTTCCAGTGATTGCGTGATTCATTTTTCATCTCTTCAACTAAATATGTGCTCACCAGCACATTATAGTTCTTTTCCTCCAGGACATGGACACAAATGTAATTGATTCATTATCTATATTTTTGAATGAATGCTTGTTGAACCTCCTCTTTTCTTTTGATTCACCACTCTCCTGGATGGCTACGTCTAACTCCTGTATGTCAACATTTAGGTGTGTCATTTTAACTACCTCAGCTCCTCTGTTATTGATCTTTCTGGTTATTGTAACATATCTCTTTTCAACCAAAACAAATCACTCAGGAGCACATGCCATGGACTCAAAATCCATCAAATAAGCATGGTAAAGAACTAAATATATTGTATAAGCATGAATTGGCATAGACTTCTGATTTGTGTAAATCTACAACTCATTTTTTAGGATCTTCAAGTCAGATAGTAGGGACTGTCACTGAACCACCAGCAGCTCGATCAAGAAAGGTTGCCATTCTTGCAGAACATGAAAAGAGCAGGTTTGAAGAAGTAAATGAAGATATCCAGGAAGAGAAAGGTAAATTTCAAATTGCTGCCTTACAGTGCAAGGTCTAAATACCCTTTCCCCTCTTGGGTTGCACCACCTGAATCTGCTACCACTCCAACTCTTGCAGAATTTGCGAGCCGGTTTGAAGAAGTAAACAAAGATGCCCAGGAAGAGAAAGGTGAATTCTAAATTGCTGCTAATTGTGAGGTTCAAGTGTTCTTACCCCTTGCTCTAGTACTAGTAACACCATCCGAGTCCACTGTTACACTTAAAACCCATGGACTCCGAATCCTCCTCATATTCCTCATTCAGGTTCTCATCATTATAGTGAGTATGGATGCTTTATTTTTCCGCACTGAAGCTCACACACATTTTAATTAGTTTCTCATCGAATCCACCCCCCTTTTCATCCGTAATCTGCCTCGCTGTCTCTAGCCTTGTCATGGTGGCCAATTTCTCACACCGAATTCCAAGTCGGCTGTTACAGGACGTTAATTATGGATGCTAGTGTGTAGGTCATTAAATTAAGTATACTTGGTCAATAGTCATGCGTCTCCTCTTTTTTTCTTTTTTTGTGCGGTTGTTGAGTCGGAGAATAAATTCACTTGTGAACATTCAAAACTATGGACAGGATTCAGAAGTTTCATGGGGGGTTGAAATGACGCTCGGGCCTCAGGCTTGGCAACCCAGTGGCATTACTTTTAAACATACAGAAAGAGAATTTAATTTGACTCTTTGACACTGAAAAGTCTGTTACATTGGCGTTCTGCCTGGAACTTCAGGATGGTCAATGTTTCTGGGTCTTTGTTTATATCCCTGAAGACTTCACCGGCAAGAACAGCCCCAGTACATCTTTCGCTGAAGACATCCAGTATGCATCTCCAGCATCATTGTTTGATGAACAGGTACGACGTCACGGATTGTTCTTCCTCCAGGGGCTGTTGTTGACAACTACCTTTCTAGCCCGAAATCATACCATTACTTGCAGAACTCCCAAATCTTTTCCCCAATGTTGGACTGTTTGGAGTGTTGCGGGTTTCAGGATCGTTCCGAGTCGAGAAATCCTCTGAGGATAGCATACCGCGAGAACATCACCCTGCGGCAATACTGAATATGACATCGCTAGAGGAGGCCGGCAAAGGCATATCTCAAGATATGCTGTTGTGTTGGCTAGCTCGAATCTTTTCGGATGATACAAGCGATTGCCCTCTCCGACGCGAACAGCCCCAACAGCTCGAATCTTCTTCGCCTCCCCAAAAAGGTGCTCGTCGGAAACGTTCTGTCGCAGGGTCTACGTCTACTGCGCGAGTTTCGACAAGGTTAAATCAAAAAGTCAAGTTGTAAATGCAGCGTCTGGTTCTAGTTCTGCAGGTCCTGCAGATTCTAAAAAGCGCCGACGTAACAACGCCTCCAGTTCAACTCCCACTTGCAGACCTGATATTGGAGGCAGTGGACCTGGTACATCTACAATAAAATCTACTGTTCCTCGGCATCTGAACAAAATTACAGCTGTTGCTACTGGAAATGCTTCACCTGGGGTTCATTCTCCTGAACCTTTGGAGAATACTTCTCGGTATTATCTGCAAAAGCACACACGCTTGCCCCGGCCTTGACTTCTTGAATCATTTCTTGTTGTCTTTTTGAGCTGTATCAATGTACTCCTCTTGTTGGACCCTCTTGTTGGACCCTTATGTCCAATGTAACTGTTCCAAATGTATCCGCATCCTCTTCATGTAATATATATATTCAAGTGTACAAATGTTGTACTGATATGACTGTAGTCATACATATCCTTTTTTTGAGCCTACAGCTCCTCATCCAGAGACATTACAAGTCGACAAAATGTATTCTTATTACCAATATAAAAGCCAAACGGACGGGATTGACGCGTTGCCATAGCACTTATTTCAAATGATCACTATCAGTTCTGGACCTTTCGAAATTGTCGGATGCATTCCGGTTGCCGTGACGAGGTCTGGGTCCTAAATAAATTAACTCTGGGTCTTCTAGACCAGTGTAGATGCATGAGGCTGTTTCAGTTTCAATGGGACCCAAGTAGATTATACCATTCAAACATACCTTTTTGGGACCACTCAGAATGTATATAAGGAGGAGGAAAATGAAGGAAAAGAACAAGCAGTGGATTTCCCCCTCATTTGACTAGTGCTCTAGTAAACAGGGATTGTCTATTGGCTTCTGGTGCAGTTGTTGAAGTCCAGTTGGTGTTTGGTGTCAGTGCTCAGAACAGTTTGGTGTTTTACTTATAACTTGTGTTTTGTGTTTTGGTTGTGTGTTTTGTGGATTTGTTGAACTTGGTATATTTTGGTTATTGGAAACTTGTGTTCTCGTAAAAACTCTACAACTACTACCCACCCCCTCTGTTACTTTTCAGAGTATAAACTTCTAAGTCAACTGTTTACCCTTTGAACTCAGTATTGTGTGTGTTTGGTGTTGGTTTTGCTTTCACCATCGCACTCAGCACATCAGTACCAAAAGTACAAGCAATTATTTAAGACACTCGCTTACTAGGTACAGGGACGTGAATATCATCGTCAGTCTCTGAATCCGACAATGACACCGTAGACGCAGGTATCCGCCACCGTTAATCCACCCTGTAACGTCCTCATTATATACGATAGACTGATGGCACCAATTTTTGAAATTTTGTAAATGAACTGATAACGGCCAGGCGTTGTAAAGTTATAATCACTGACTGTACCTGACACGGCGTGAGCGTCCGAGTCCCGGCCTTCGGATGCTGGAAAGTGGGTCTGGAGTATAACCAGTCCGACTTCTAGGTGTTGCCTTCCCTATATAGCTGTTGGCATAATCAAATCCGAGAAAAACTGTAAATTGAATAAGTATGCATCTTTATACCCAAAAAAAGTCCAAAACTGGACTGCCGTGTGATTCAGATGGAGCCGAACAAGATCATTTATTTGTCTAACATACAAAATTGTGTACGGAATCATTGAGGGCGATACCCCCAGCACCTTGAGCAAGAATATTAGGCAGCTCCTTCCACTTTACTGCACATACATTAGCCAATCCCCGGCGAATGTGGGCCTGTCGAAGAGCATACACTTGTCGACCTTCAGCAACATGATTTCCGGGATCGATAGCGAAATCTTTGCATGGTCAACTCATCCACATCTTCGCTTCCCACTCCAGCGTCAGCAGCGTACGCCGTTGATGCGATTGTTTTGCGTACATGCGTGAAATCATCCAAAGTACGACTTTCCAAGTTAGGAAAGTATACTTGAGAGCTGAGACGAGTCCTAGTCGTCAGCTAACAAGTTAGGCAACTATGTATGCGATTACTCGGGGATTGGCCCATGCGTCCTAACTATGTTTACCTTGGTCGATGGTAAACCATACACATCTTCATATAGATGGCTTATGAGAACTTGGTCCTAACTCTCGAAAGTTAGCAGACTTACCCGTAACCCGCCAAGGGTCTCATATATGAGCTAGTTACTGGCTTTGTATCAAGGGATCGAAGACCTACGAGGCTATTTGACACGTGGCACTTATTCCAGTGGCTCTTATCGAGTCCTAACTTGGTTTCACTCAAAATACTATTCGATGAAACTGAGTACTCATACCAGATGGAACGAAAAGTCAAAGAAATGAAATGATATGACATGCTTAAGTGTCAATACATGCGACATACATGAAAAGATATGCAACGAGAAGCTAGAACACTTCAGACCTCAACGAGGGAATTGTTGGAAGTACCTTTGAGTACGTTGGGAGAGTTAGGCCATAGTCCACAAGGACCGGTACCGACATTCCGATGCCAGCTCAGTTATAACTCAAGCTATACTGTGGAACTAGAGACCGGAGTGTGGCTAAATGATGAAGGAATTATCAGGACGCTCTAACTCTGCTCTGGACAAGTTAGCCGACCCGTTTACCCATCCGATTTGTCGGACCTCTTACTCGAAATGGAAGGATCCTACAAAAACAAGTTAGGAAGGACTATTAGGGCGGTCGGTTTACATGGAATTGGAAGTGGAGCCAACGTTTCAACATTTTCTTGAATATTCTTTTGGGTTTGGGAATTTGAGTATTATTTATTATTTTGCAGTATATATACCCCGCACGTATGTATCCTAACTTTAGATTACCCAGTGCGGATCTCACCATATATTATATTTTGCTCAGTATCTGCCGGAGTGGGCGTCTGAGAAGTGCAAACCAGCGGGAAAACTCCTGTGTAGCCAATAAAGAAAAGAAAAGTTACGAAATTTGCCCGGTCAAGGTTGTGGTGAACTAGACCGTGTATTTACCAAAAGTTGTCCTATCTTCGTTGGGAAGTTGAGCCCTTGCCCCCCTTTGTCGATCTATCCAAAGCCCATACGAGGAAGTTGAGCCCTAGCCCCTTCGTCACTGGCAACAGTCCGTTTCGAGTTTAGTTTAAGTTAGAAAGGCCAGTGCGCCCCTACTTCGACTGAAAGCGATTCAAAGTTATACAAAAACCAAGTTAGGCGACACCGTAGTCGAATGCCGAAGCAGTTGAGCCCTAGCTCCTGTGGATAAAGAAAACATAAAAAGTGATAGATTCTTGCGGAACCCGCGTAACCTTTGACAAGCACACTCGCACCTTTATAAATTTGATAAGGCGGAACCTGTCCTAACTTACCTAAACACGTTTTGGGTTTGGTTTTGGTTTTGGGTTGTGGTAGTTGTGCTCCCACGCACTGCGCGTTAACGAAGAGAGAAATATAATTAAAAAAACTTACCCAGACCGAGATTGAGCTAGCCCAGTTTACCAAAACTATGACATTTTCAGTAAGCGGCTGTGACCGGGTGCAAGGAATACTTACTATGAGGGTTGGTACACCTTCCAGTCAGGGCGTAGACTAAGATGGTCAAACCTATTTGTGACAATCAAATCTTGACTTTGGGGCTAAACAGCTAAGAGTGTACCTGTGCTTTATTGCTGAGAAGTCTTCAACGCCAGCCAGAATGGTAGGTGAAATGTGGTTCGAGATGAAGATGAGAAAAAAAAAGTGGAGGCTGTTTGGCGTTAGCCTATTAGCTAAACTGTACAGTTTCACATCACGCGGTGGCTGGTCACGTGTATATAGCATGCGGCCGCGACACTCTTTCATTAGGTCGCGTTCACTATGCCTTTATCTAAAGAGGAAAAGTTGTGGGCCGACAGCCAGATTCCGTCGTTCATTGACTACCAAAATAATAAAAAATCGCGAACTTTTGGGCTCCTCTACGTGCCGCATTCCTCACAAGGTTTCCCATAGCTGGCTCAAGTAACCCCGACATAGACTGTCAGACGCAAGCCACACTCGCCCAAGAGAGCAATTCGAAGTTCAAGGTATTTGGGCAATTATAATAATGTCACTGATAATTGATTTCATCACTGTATAGTCTCTCAGAAATTATCTGAATAATCATTCGGACAATAACTCAACCCACAGGGCTCGAGCGCGTGCCAAAGATGCCGTCAGCATCTACATCGGCTCCCTCGCGCAGCCTGTCCAAAACGCCAAGGGAAAGGCTCCAGCTCGACTTCATAAGAAGAAAGAAGTTTTCTCTCGGCTCTTCTACGAGTCTGAATGTAAGGCTGCAGTAGATGCTGAGATTGCGGGTCTCGGGAGCGAGGTATCCAAAAGCCAGAGGATGTCCATTCGTAACCAAGTCATCTCTTCTGGCTGGGAGGCCGCTCAGGGTGATGCGGAGAAGATGAAGAAGATTGAAGAGGCTCTCGCAACGGAGAAGGCTGTGAAGGTGGAAACGGAAGAGCTAGTGCCAGACGAGAAGTCTGGTAAATTGGTCCCGCTTGAGGGCATAGAATATGACAAGTGAGCTCCCCTTGTTTTGGCCGTGCTCTGTGCTTATTTTTTTAATCAGCTTCATTCCATCTCTTAACTCTGTAATCGCCAATTTTTCTACCAAAATCGCAACTCTTGGCAATCTTTGCACCATGTTTATTGCGGCCGGAAGGGACCCAGACCAAGACTACCGAATTCAAACTTTCGGGTGAGTTCTTTCCTTTCATGGTCATTTGTTGAAGCGGCTGTATTCATGGACATTCGGTATAGGTTTCATATTTGTCGCGACGAGGATCGGAACGAGGAAGCACAAGAGGAAGCACGAGCACAAGCACAAAGCACAGACCAAGTAGCCGGCAAGCTTCAAAGACGACGGAGTCCGAACTTAAGCGCAGCGTACAAGGATGATGAAGGATGAATGATCTCAACAACAGTGACAGCACGAAGGGCCAATCACAAGGGCTCAGAGGACAGCTAGTTCCCAATGACCAAGTTAGATATTGACACCGAAGAAGAGATACAACACGAACCTAGTTCCCAATGACCAAGAGGTCGAGATAGGGAACTAGGGAGCTATCTACAGTCCTTATATACGTGGTGAGACAATAAGGGTGAAAGAACAACAAAGAGGTGAAAAGATAATAGCGCGAGAGTGTAGAACGACAGCGCGAGAGAAAGTAAGTGTAAAGACAATAAACGTATGGCAGCTGTGAGAGGAAGGAGGTGAAAGAATAATAACAGCGAATGGGAGTGAGGTGTAACAATAAGGCGATAAGACAATAAGGAAGGAAAAGAGATAGTACGCTATTGTGAAATGGATGTGAAGCAATGAGTCGAAGAAGTGTGAGTAGTAAGCACGATCACATGATAAAGAAAAGAGGTGGCGTGGGATAAATGAATAGAATGTGAGAAAAATGATGTAAGTACCGGTTGTCACGACATTACCCCCCTTCTACAGTCGATGTCCCAGCGACGATTTCTGTAAAGTTCTCGTATGGTTGCCAGGGCAGGGAGTGAAAAACGGTGGCTGAAATTTTTCGTGGGGCACTAGGATGAGCCTGATAAAAGTCAGCAATAGCTTCGTCGCTCGTTCCCACCAAATTTTCCTCTGGTTCCCAATTTTCTTTTCCTTCGCCGTAACCTTTCCACCTAACCAGAAATTGAAGCTTCTTCCATCGTCCAAATATCCTGCTATCCACAATTTGATCTACTTCCCAGTGTTCTTCACCATCGATGATTTCGGGTTCTGGTGGCGGTGGCGTAATTCCATTGACTTCATTTCCTTTCCAGGCAGATAGGCGATCGACGTGAATGTTGTCATGGATTTTCATCCAGAAGGGAAGGGAGAGTCGGTATGTAAGTGGCCCGGTCTTTTCGGCGACTTCGAATGGTCCTAGGCGACGGCTTCCAAGTTTTCCATGTTTTTGTTGGATTTTAACGTTTTTGGTGGAAAGCCATACAGGTTGGCCTACTTCGAATTCCTGTATCTTCCCTGCTACCGATTCTCTGATTCTTTGTTTACTCATGCGGAGTGCAGCCTCCGCATCTTCCCTTGCGTGACGGAGGACTTCTAGCCTTTGATTGATGGAGGGATACGATTTGGACACTCCGACGGGGATGTTAAATTCAGGAGTATATCCGTAGAGGACTTCGAAAGGGGAATGATTATGGGCTGAGTGGATACGGGAGTTGATGACGAATTCGGCAGTAGGTAGCAGGTGGTCCCAGTCATCTTGGCGTCGGCTAGTGTACATTCGGATGTAACGCTCGATTTCCTGATTAGCTCGTTCAGTCTGTCCGTTGGTTTCTGGGTGATATGCCGTAGTGAGCGCAGATTCAACACCGAGTAGCTTTAGTAGGTGGCGCATCACTTCAGCAGCAAACTGAGGGCCACGATCTGAGAGGAACCGTCTGGGAAGTCCGTGGAGTCTAAATATTTCTCGGTAGTAGAAGTCGGCAACCCTTTGGCAGTGATTTCAGTGGTTGTGGGGAGACAGTGGATCATTTTGGTGTAGTGGTCGACAAATGTGATGACTGCATTGTGTCCATCCTGCGTCATGGGTAGTTCGCCAATTAGATCAACGCCAATATCTTCCCAAGGACCGCTGGGAACGGGGAGAGGTTGCAGGGATGAGGAATAATGAGGGTTTAGGCGTTTTCGTTGGCACGGATCACAGCCATCGACGTATTTGTCCACAAAGGAGCGCATTCCGGGCCACCAGAACTCCCTGCTCACTAGTTCTAAGGTCCCATGCTGACCCGGATGTCCAGCAGTTGGAGCGTCGTGACATTGGATCAGCACTGCCTTTCGTAGTTCAGGACTTGGTGGCACGTACACTTTGTTTCGATAAAAGACTAGACCATTTTCTTCTCTCCATTCTGGTAATCCTCCGACTAATTTCTGTGGGCCTTTAATCTGCTTTAATCCTTCAAGTACCTCTGCTTCTCTTTCACTAGCACTGCGAATTCGATCATAGAGGGGATTATGGAATAGGACGGTGGTGGCGGCATTAATGAAGTGTTCGGGATGTAGGACGATTTGTTCTTGATTGTCATCGGCATCGGATACCTGGAATTGGGACATACGAGATAGGGCGTCAGCTTGGGTGTTTGTTTTTCCAGGACGGTGTTTAAGACGAAAATCAAACCGAGACAGCCACAAGGCCCATCGAGCCTGTCTTCGACTGAGGTCTTGTGCTGTTCTCCAGAATTCTAGGTTCTGATGGTCGGTGATGATTTCGAATGCTTCCGGTAGTCCTTCCAAGAAGTTTCGCCAATCCTTTAATGCTTCAATGATGGCCAACATTTCTCGGTCGTAAATCTCATAGTTTCGCTCGGCTGGGTCCATAGAGGCTGACCGGAACGCCACTGGGTGCCATTGCCCGTCATCCTGCATTTGTGATAGAGTCCCTCCAGTGGCAAATCCCGAGGCGTCGACTTCAATTCTGGTCGGTCTGTTGGGATCCCATAAGACAAGAATTGGGGAGGCGATGAAGGTGTCCTTAAGTGACTGAAATGCCTCTTGTTGTTGAGTTCCCCAGTTCCATTTGATGTCTTTTCGAGTGAGATCGTTGAGCGGTCGGGCCTTTTTTGCAAAACCTTCGATGAACCTCCGATAGAAGTTAGCAAATCCAAGGAAGCCTCGTAAATCACGTAGCGAAGAAGGTGTAGGCCAGTTTTTGACTGCTTCAACCTTGACTGGATCCATTCGCACTTCTCCCTCTCCAATGATGAGTCCCAAGTACTCCATAGATGATTGTTCGAATTCGCATTTTTCTGGCCGGAGATACAGATCGTGTTGGTTTAGGCGGGTGAGGACTTCATGTACAATAGACCGATGCTCCGTTAGGGTTTCGGTAAAGATGAGAATGTCGTCGAGGTAGACAGCAACCTTTCCAGCAGCAATCAAATCAGTGAAAATAGAGTTCATGAGGGCTTGGAACGTAGCGGGGGAGTTTGTTAATCCGAAGAACATTACTAGTGGTTCAAAGAGCCCTCGATTAGTGGCAAATGCCGCTTTCCATTCATGTCCATCCTTGATCCTAACGTTGTTGTAACCCCATCGTACGTCAAACTTGGTGAAGATTTTGGATTTTCGGAGACAGCTAATGATGTCGGAAATCAGGGGGAGGGGATATCGATTTTTAATGGTATATTCGTTGAGTCTTCGGTAGTCCTGAACAAAGCGTAATTTTCCATCTTTCTTTTTGACAAAGAACACAGGAGAAGCCAGAGGGGATTTAGAGGGCCGAATATACCCTTTTCGTAAGTTTTCTTTCAGAAATTTGTCCACTTCTGCTTGTTCATTAAGAGACATTGGATAGATTTTCGTACGTAGAGTTTCGGGGGCGTCCGGTTTGAGGTCGATTGCGTGGTCCCAAGGTTTGTGTGCAGGTAGTCGTTCGGATTCCTTTTCTGAGAAGACTTTGGTGTGGCGACGGTATTCAACGGGGACGAGTTCTTCAAAGGTTTTCGCTGGCTTGTCCTTGTTCGCTGCTTCTGCCAGTTTTTGCGAATAAGTATACCCTGCGGCGCACCAAAGTTCTTCCGCTGCATGATCTAGAATTCCGGCACGAAGAAGGGCCCTTCTTCGTTTGCGATTCCCATTTAATCGATATAGAGGGGCCTCAGTATCTGATACTTCCTGACTCAGTAGCTCCTCTTCGTCTGGTTCTGGTAACGGAATGTATTCAGGATTAGGTTCCAGAATTTTGTTGATTGTGGTTCCTCCAACATTAGACTCTCGAGGTTCAGGTTCATCAGTGATAGTCATACGAGAGGAAATAGGGGTGGTAATGGCAAGACGGCCTTGTTTCCAGTCTATGTGAGGGTTGACCCTCCGAAGCCAGGGTAAGCCTAGTATGACATCTTCTGTTCCTAGATTGGTGACGAGATACTCGAGAAGTTGGGGTGAATTTCGATCGATAGTGGAAAGTAGACGAGCAGAGTGTGTGATTTTTCCAGCAGTATTAGGGGTTCCATCGATGTTGTACAGGGTGATCGGATGAAGGAGAGGTCGGGTGAGGATGCGATTTTGATTTATAAATCGTTGATGAAGAAAAAGACCTGTTGCACCAGAGTCTATCATTGCTGCGCTTTTTGTACTCTTGAATCTTCCTTGTAACTTAATCGGTATGCGAAAATGAGACACATCGCTAGATTGAATAGAACCGATAGTACAGGAGGAGATAGATGCATAAATGGATGATTTATAAGAGTACAATTCGGGGAACCAGGCGGCAGCCGTGGCGGGTTCCCACTTTAAAAATTCTGGCGCAATTCGGCAATCTGGGTAGCTAACATCTGTTGATTCGCAGAGAGTTGTTGAAGAACCTGAGCAAGATCCGGCATGACGGTGGCAGACGGAGCTGCCACGATGGTGGAAGTAGAGGGTTCCATTGTAGGAGTGGCCGAAATGTTACGGGGGGCGGCGCGTCCCGTCAAACCTAGATACTTACGACGGCAAACATTGGCCAGGTGGCCTGTAAGTCCGCAATGCTCACAAACATCCCGTTCGTGATGCCCATCTGCTTTTCGGTGGTTCTTCGATCCGCATCCGTAACACCTGCCCATCATGAATCTGCGGTAGTCATCCGAACTTTTACCCGTCACCGTGCGAGTGGCATCTACATCCATGGCATTTGGGTCTCGAGGAGGAAAGAAGGGTGGGTTGCCCGGTTGGAAGTGATGAGCGGAGGGAGTGACCGCTTTGAAGGGCGTCTTCTGCCTGTTCGTTCGTTTATCCGATTGTCCACTCTGATAGCTTCGGCGATGAGGCTGGCCAACAAGGAGGTATTGGCCTGAGTGTGTACCAAGCCATCCTTGATCCTATCTGCCAGGTGATCGTAGAACTTGTCTCGTAAATCAACGTCCGAGTATCCGGTGCGGCCAGAGTACTGTTTGAAGGTGGCGGCGTAAGATGCCACGGAATTCTTCCCTTGATACAGAGTTTTTAACATAGTTTTTGCATCTGTAACCGGATCGGCCGTCTCAAAGCGAGCGATGAAGGCAGCCTTGAAATCCACCCAATTGGGGTATGTAAGGGCAATGTTGTTGTTCGAGGTGTGTGCGCTGATGTTTTCGGCAATAGGGGTAGCCCAGATAGCAGCTTCCCCTTCTAGGAACGAGATCGCAGATTTAACCGGTTCGTGTCCGGTTAGCGTTCTAATTCTAGGGATTCCCTGTGCCCAGACTTCGAATGCAGCAAGGAAGCGGCGGGCGTCTTCGCTGCCTATTCCATTATAGTTATGGGGTTTGCTGACCCCTTTGCTACTGTTCATGTTGGTGACAAGATCTGTCACTACTTGCTGCAGCGCTGTCTGATTGGTGGCAAGAGTGTTAAGTGCATTGAGAACATCTTGGCCGGTTGCCATTGCGGGATTGGGTTGGATAGGAGGGTTAGGAGGGTGTCAATTCTGATTGGTTCGTGTCTGCGTGAGGCTCCTGGGAATTCAATAGATTCGATGGGTTCAAGTTCCAATGGCTCGGGTACTGATTCAGCTCTAGTAGGGATCAACGCTTGTCCTACTGCGGAGATAACGATGTCTGTGTCCACTGGACGACGTGGGGTTGGTGCAATGAGTGCAGGGGAGGCTCGGGAACTACTCGGATTCGAGATTCTTCCAAAACGGGGAGGAGGATTCTGATTGAATGATTCGATTTGGGATATCGGAATTAGAAGGCGTTTGGTTCTGCCTGTACGACGTTCGGTTCGGATCGACTGTGATTCGGTAGCGTTAGGGCAAGGTTGGTTGTAGCAATCAAACCAGTCTGATGGTCTATCAGCTCTTCTTCGGTGGACGTAAGTTTTATCAACGGTATCCCAGGCGTGGGATGATTCAGTACAGTCAAATTCGGATTCCTCAGAGTCGGAAACGTGTGCCGAGTAAGAAGGCGTGATGGTAAAACTTTCTGCGGGGACAACCTGAGACTAGGCTATCGGCGCAGCAAGAGATCTCGACCTAATGTCGCGACGAGGATCGGAACGAGGAAGCACAAGAGGAAGCACGAGCACAAGCACAAAGCACAGACCAAGTAGCCGGCAAGCTTCAAAGACGACGGAGTCCGAACTTAAGCGCAGCGTACAAGGATGATGAAGGATGAATGATCTCAACAACAGTGACAGCACGAAGGCCAATCACAAGGGCTCAGAGGACAGCTAGTTCCCAATGACCAAGTTAGATATTGACACCGAAGAAGAGATACAACACGAACCTAGTTCCCAATGACCAAGAGGTCGAGATAGGGAACTAGGAGCTATCTACAGTCCTTATATACGTGGTGAGACAATAAGGGTGAAAGAACAACAAAGAGGTGAAAAGATAATAGCGCGAGAGTGTAGAACGACAGCGCGAGAGAAAGTAAGTGTAAAGACAATAAACGTATGGCAGCTGTGAGAGGAAGGAGGTGAAAGAATAATAACAGCGAATGGGAGTGAGGTGTAACAATAAGGCGATAAGACAATAAGGAAGGAAAAGAGATAGTACGCTATTGTGAAATGGATGTGAAGCAATGAGTCGAAGAAGTGTGAGTAGTAAGCACGATCACATGATAAAGAAAAGAGGTGGCGTGGGATAAATGAATAGAATGTGAGAAAAATGATGTAAGTACCGGTTGTCACGACAATATTGGCCGCGATGTCCATGGTCAGGTGTTTTTTCAGGCAATGCTGACATACAATACACATATTGTTTGACCATTCCGAAACTTTGCAGAGATGGCACTAGGTAGGTTGGGGTCAAAGTATGATACATTGAACTAATCACTATTATTTTAAGCTGGAAAGATGGTCAATGGCTCTTCCTTGGTGTTGCCTGCAAATACGGCCGATTCAGGTAAATCCTCTC
>JAACJN010000247.1:0-68710 GCA_013368555.1 Collybiopsis confluens | reverse complement strand
ACGTCTGAAAGAACTAATAAAATTGACTGTTCCTATACAACTGAAAATACATCTGAAAGCTATGGTTTCCAGCCGCGGTTTCAAGTGGAATAAAAGATAGGTCGGTATAGGTATAACTATTCAGTTAGCGGAAAAGGAAAGCGGAAATCATAATGTTTTACATGGCATTTTTCCAACGTTCAAAATTTGATCTACTCTATGGGCAAAAAAAACGACCGAAATGGAGAGTCTCAGACGAATAAAAACACGGATAGATATATTACCATCTCATTTAACCTTTTGTGAGCAATAGAAACTTGATGAAAACTTGAACTTTCCGGTGAATTGAAAGAACGCAGCTGCGTCAAAGCAGCGACGCAGCTGCGTTTAGCGTCGGGACGAATACTTCGAACAACAAACAGACTTTCATACATGTACCAGTAGGACCACTACATTTAGGTATCCCTGATAGCTACAAGACGTCTGCTGAAACTAGAGTGAGTAAAATGTGATAAGCTACCAAAAAGAGGCCTCACCAGAGACTCAACCCTGAGTCGCCATATTATCATCTTCCGAGTCAGAGTTTTCCTGAATTGCCAAAGCCCACTGATCAAAGTAAGGTAGAATCCATCTCCGGGAATTTCAAGTTTCTCTCTGACAGGATCAGCTAGCCGTGCAAGGTAGCTACGATGATAAAGAGAAATGGGAAGCCCCTTCTTGACCTTTCGCTCGCTTCTCTTCTCAGCCCTTCGGCGAACAAACTTTTGGCTGCGGCCTCCTACCGTTCCGCAACTGATAATTTTGAGCGTCCAGGAGCCCTTTACCATCCCTGTCAAGATCATTCATCATCTGAGAAACTATTCGCCGTCGATAGTGGGGTACTGTGATAACGAGGCCACCCTCTCCATCTGACTCCTCCGAGGACATCCCATCGTGCCCAAGAGTCATAAGAACATTTTGCGTTTGGTCCAGCTTGGAACGATCGAACTGGCTTGCTGTGAGTGGTAGCGCACGCTGCAGTAGATTCACGCTTGTCTTCCGGAGAGCAAATTTCTAGAGAGGTACGGTAAATTAGTGAATTATATTGAATGGATAAGTAGGAATGATATTACCGCGCGTTTGCGTTGATTTATCCGAGAAGTTTCCTTGTGAAGCTCAACAGTCTGTTTGGCTCGCGTTCTTGCCTCCTGAGGGGTTTCAACGCTATCATGGTCTCCTAAACGAGGGTTGGCGCAAGCCCATGAGGTCTGGGCTTCTTTGATAAAGTCATGAAAGATTGCTTTCAAAGCATCTTCGTTGAGATCGCCTCGAATCCTATACTGCTCCTTCCGATCAGCAGCAAATGCCAACATGTTGACTATGATAGCTTTATTCCACCGGGAGTGCTGATAGTTCTTGCCAAAATAGAGGCGATAACTCATTTCAGGACCCGGACCCTCGCCCTTTTCAAAAGCCTGAGCAATGACCTCCTCAATCGGGGAATATGAGCGAAAGTCTGTAACATGGGTTTGGTTAGTCATGTCGCGGAAGCATCTTCGCAGATAGTCCTATAGGTGAACATGTCAATATTGCTGGGAACTAAAATTACAGAGCAAAGGCGTCACATACCCTCCACCGTTTTTCATCATCTTTTGAGAGTTGATCCAGAGCAGATTTTTTAATTTCGCGCCTGTGAGCCAAACTGCCCGGCTTCGGAAGCTGATTTCCTCGCTGGCGGCTACGAGGTGTAGCTGCAGGGGGAGGTGGCGGACTATAGTTCGCAAATGCAGCAGCGATTGCAGCATCTACCAATTCTTTGATGAGGTTGGCAAAATCAGTACTCCGAGCAGAGCTATTCCCCGGAGCTTGTGAGGAAGTGGTTTCCTGAGCAGAAGATGAGGTTCCCGCAGGAGAGGAGCTCGAGGAGGCTCCCTGGGAAGGATTTGGCCCAGAGGATTGTTGTCTATTGCGCAAATTGAAGATTTCGGCGTCTCGCTCCTCTTTCTCTTTCAGGGACAGGTCGCGCTGGCGCTTCTGGAACCTGATTCAGACTAGTTCGACACTGTATTTTCAACAACGTACCATTTCATCCAGCTGTTGTTCGAACCAAGCTCTCTGATCTGCGGCTTCTTTCTGAAGCCTAAGCTGTAACTTTCCATCAGACCGATAGCAGCGACATATTGTGTTAGAGATGTGTACCATTTCCGCTTCAGCATTCTGAATTATGATGAGCATAAGTATCAAATCTGTTTCAGCTATAAAAATACTCACTGAAGCTTGCTCAGCGCTGGCTTGCTCTTGAGCTAGCTAGAAAGAGTTGAGGATGGGTTTGAAGACTAGAAGAATTAGAATGGACCCACCCGGGCTTGCTCGGCGCGAGCTTGCTCTTGAGCTAGCTGGAAAGAATTGAGTATAGACCCAAAATTATGATGATGTGTACTCACCCGAAGTTGTTCAGCATTAGCTTGTTCTTGAGCCTGCTGGAAAGGGCTGAGTAACTTAAGCTTTAGTCAATTCAGAATGGAACTCACCCGAGCTCGTTCATTCTCAACTTGTAATTGAGCCAGCTGGAGAAGATTGGGTACGGGCTTAAGCCTGTGATGAATAGAGATGACTCACTCGAGCTAGGTCGGCGTCAGCCTGTGCCTGCGCATTCTGGAAAAGATTCAATTAATGAATAAAGCTACGAGGGATGATTATGTGACTTGCCTGAGCATTGGCTTGTCGTTGCTGCTCTTGCTGCTCGTAGTAGTTGGCCCTTCGTTGAATCTCGTTCATAGCATTGTGATTGAGGCGTTTGAGCTTCGATCTGCAGAGTCCGATTCATTGCTAGTGCCGCCTGTTTCTCCTCTATATGCTGAATTACATTCAGCTATGAGTCAAGACTGGCCCATTACAGCACGACGGTATCAACGTACTTTATCAAACTCTTCCCGGCTGGGTCCTGCCACTGCTCGGCGCTTGTCGGTTATATCGTATGATTTGGGAGTAGGCTCGGTTCTAGGAGCATTGTCGTCATCATCAACCTCCTCAGGTCGTTTACGCGAACGCTCATAGGGTGTATACGTGGTCGTTGTAACTGGTGAAGATGATTCGGGGCGCAAGAGGCTGTTGAAAAAAGTGTTCATTGTGAGCGAGCGTGTTCTGAAAACAAGTGAGAGTGATACAAGTATAAGATGGGGCACCAGGCCTTGAGGATGAATAGCCGAGGACACAAAAGCAGTATCCTTAAATCCTTTGCGAGACTGGCTTAAGTACAGCCAAATGGAGTAAGTACTTGTTCCGATTCGAGCTAATCCGAAGAGAATTCATAGCTAATTGTCAAATGCCCCAAATCGCAAATTGATATGCACTAAGCTACAATAGACAATGAATGCACTTGGTTCGGCTAATAATTCGAAGAGAATACTCACCCGCTAATAAATGTTCCTTTGTTCCAGTGATTGTGGATTTGTATCGTGTTATTGTCTTTCGGAAGACGTAACACCTATCAAGCGGCAAGTCTAATCCTATCAAGGCCATCTGATTTATACAGTTGAGACATTCGACGCGATCGGACACGGTCGACATAACATATTTACTAAATTAAAGAAGCAGGTAATATCCTTTACAGCTGAATTATTGGCCTAAGGCCTCGCCGCTGCACTTGGAATTTCGCTATGTAAGGCGCCACACTTGTAAGAGATTCAGCGACAATATTGAGGGAAAATGCTCCGCTTACCGTTTGGCGAGGTTCTGAATTCGTCTCTTATCTCCTACACGAGTATTCACAACATTCTTGTTATTCTTGATACCCACACGCATGATGAGGAGCTCCCCTTGGATACCGAGTACAAGGTTAGTCGAGATTCGTTTATGCCGTTGAAAAAAAACTCGGTAGCGAGTCCGACGATAGATAACGTCGATGTCATGGATCCACGGTTGGATGTGAGCCCATGCCTCGAAACCGTGCTCGACCATGGGCAAACGTTCTGCGCGATGAAATTGGGGCGGGGATGACGACATAGTGGGGACGGAGATGCGGCGCAGGGCGTTTAGTGTACAGATCCTAAAGGCGTTGATGTTGAACGTCGCCGACGTCTATGTTGAGGTGAGCTCAAAACACTATTGTATTGAACAATTACTTACGTTGGTAATGGCCTTGCGGGTTCTTGGCATGGTGTATTCGTCAAAGGAGTGTATTTGTCAAAGGAGTGTTACGCAGCCCAGCTGCGATTGAGGTGAGAATGGGAGTTTTTGAGATAGTGCTTGATGGCTGGACCACGGAGGTCTTGCTTTTATCTGGAATTTCGATCGAGCCTGCACAAAATGACAATAAGAAACTATTTTTCAATAAGACAAGTGAGCGTTCGCGTCATCGAATAGAGAATCTCTACGGGATTTGCACGCGTGCACGCGGCATGGCGGGAGTATGTATAGTGACAAACCGACTTTTTTGTCGACCAGTTAATTTTCTACTCTGGTTGAATCTCTCGATGTAAGAATGCTTATTTGCAGTTCTACAGTAGTATGTATGACCCTACTGAGATTGATTTTTTTTCGCTCCAGACTTTGACCTGTCAGTATTCTGCTCCTCCCCTTTCTTGTCCTTTTCTTTCTTCCCCTTTTTGTTAGTGAGTCCTTCTTGTTTTTCAGTTGTTCCTTGAGGAGAAGGTCTGTGCCCCAGCGGGCTTGGTGTGCTTTGAAGTGCGGAATCGCCGCCTCGACCTAAGTCGAGGTCAGAATCAGAGTATTAAAGTCAAGTATTGGAGAAACTTACGTAGTCTCTAGCTTTAGCGAGGTTACTGGCAACCTGATCGCGGAATGGTTTCTCGACGTCAAAACACTGGTCTACTGCCTGTCGAGCAATTGTCTGGGAAGGATTATGAGAATGCATATACAGTCTTGTGAAATATTGAGCTTACACGGTAGGTTGATTTGGCAGCTTCAGTCCATGAAGCATTTGTGACAGTGACACCGAGCGGTCTGGGAATGAAGATCAGACGCGGCTGGGAGGAAACAGGTTCTCCGGTGACGGTAGTCTCTGTTTCTGCTTCATTGAGTTCATCGCTAAGGTCAGACAGAGGCGAATCCGGCCCCGGGAATGTGCTCAAGGAGGATATACTGATAGGAGGTAGACTTTCTAGTCTAGCACGGACAAAGGGTTTCGAGGGCAGATTGTCGTGAATAAAGAGAGGACGCTTGACCCGGCAAGGGAGTGAGGTGGCGTAAAGAGGGATTACTCGAGGTCGCGCAGCGATTCTCGAGGTGGTGAAGGTGGACTTGGGTACGGACTGAGTGGCAGGGGACGGAGTCATGATATGGGGGGATGTGCAGCGAAAGATGAGATAGAAGATATACAATTCCTGCTCGGATTGTTAGTCACCTGAACGATACAATACATGCCTTATATGGACATACCTCCGTGTTATCAAAACTCTGTTAGGCTTGGAGCCCTAGAAATACAATAAGGACAAGCTAATGCCCAGGAGCAGAATAACGAGCACCGTTGTGGCGTGACAGCGGTACCACGCTATCGGGGAACAACAAGGACGGGGATCCAAAAAGACAAAAAGAGTGCTTCGGGATATCAGTCATAAAAGGAATGCGAAAGAAAGATATCCTCACCTAGAACCATGAAGTTTTTCCGAAGCGATTCAGTCCCCGTCTCCAGTGAACATCACAGATACACCTTGCGTGGGATACTGAAGGGGCAACACGGCGCCGTTGCTTGCATCGCTGCTCATCCCTTAGGCACTTTTGTAGCATCCGGCGGTAACCCGACGCATTCTCTATAGATGTTGGCCATCAATACTCACCAAGTTTTACAGGTGAAGCCGGAACCAAGATATGGCACTTACCTACCGAAAAAATGATACCTGGCCCTACCGGTGCCTCGGATCGAGGCACCACAACTGCTATGGTATGGCTCACAAGACCGGACGATGAAGAGGAAGGCCTTGCCTATGGTACAGAGCACGGATTCCTCTGTATCTGGAAGAGGAAAAAGGACGGAGAGGAGGCAAGTCAGCGAGACATGAACTATGATATAGCCATTGACGAAACACACCAGTTTACTGAAATTTACTGCGATCGCCTTGCCAGCGGCGAGAGTGCAACAGAGGTGTCAGCGATGGCGTACGACGTTAACTCGGGACAACTAGCCATTGTACATCGAGCCGAAGCTGTTCACCAATTCCTCATAGACGTGGGGATGATTCCAAGAGTGATCAAATCGGTCACAATTGTAAAGCATTGGCCTCAAGCTGTTGCCTTCGGACAGGTCGGCGTTCATGGTCCTGAACTCTGGTCGTTTGGAAGAGAGGATGGAGTAATGCGAGTATCAACTAAATCAAAACAAAATGTTCATGAATGAAGCTGACATCGAACAGATACATCCTCAACGATGAGGGAAAGATAATAAGATCGAAGACAACAGGAATGGTTATGTGAGTATAGAATTACTGTGAGGGATCATGACAAACTTACCAGTAGTACAGAGGACACGCCGTCTTAAACACGAAAGATGACACTATCATCCTTGACGATGTTTGTCAGGGGGTAGCCTTGATGAAACTTGCAGGTACAGAACGAGTGAAAACTTTTGAAGTCCCTCATCGGGAGCGTAGGTCCCGTAACGTGGGCTTCCAGGATGGCACTAGCACCATTGTCATCGGGTCTGATCATGGCAACATATACGCGTTCGACCGTCGAACAGGAGAGATCATTGATAAGATTTATATCGGAGTAAGAGATTGGGTGCAATCGATTTCGGTACGTTTGGTCTTGCATTCCATGAAACGTGCTGAGATAGTTTAGACTGTCGAACTGAACGGGATTCCTCTGATAATTGCGGGGCGATCGGGTGAAAATATAGCCAACACTGATATACAGGTATGGCAGAAAGTCGTCGCAGCACCTGTCGGCAGGGATACAGCAAGGAGGGAGGGAGGACACTGGTTGTTGTTGATAGTCCTTTCATTCGTGTTGGTATTCGAGAACATCCTGGTAAGTCCGATTCGATTTTTGGTGTACCGTTCGTAACGCCATTGATAGAAGATTCCGGTGCTGAGCTATTGCCAAAAAGTATTAACGAGCCTGGTAGAAGAATATTCATTTTGAGTAACTTACCTGTGTATGTCGGTATCTTTCTTGTGCAATCCCCCGTCGACGCTGGCGTTACAGAGTCGTTCACGGTTTTAAATTTTATGCTCCCTCTTTTTGTGTCAATAATCAATAATCTATCTATTACATCAATATCGCTCTACGCTACAGTGTAAAATGAGAATTTGAAAGTTACCTTGCCAACTACTTTCTTGGAGGTGGGAGTTGGGGACGAAGCGTTGAAAAGTTGTTCACGTGCCAAACGCTTGCGTCTTGACGCGGCCGGCACTTGGATTCTGAAACGGAAAAGGCAAATCTTTAAAGATTTGCCTTTTCCGTTTCAGAATCCAAGTGCCGGCCGCGTCAAGACGCAAGCGTTTGGCACGTGAACAACTTTTCAACGCTTCGTCCCCAACTCCCACCTCCAAGAAATAGTAGTTATAGATTATCGTAGTTATGCATTAAATTAAAGGTCAAATTAAGTCTACCCATGAAAAGCCAGAAATTTGACGTTTTTACCCAAAGTTACGATGAAGAAGAACCAGGTATAATCGATACCTGGTGAATGGCAACAAACGAACTCATGGCGGCGGACAGTTCATTGATCTAGAAGCCCAAATTGACAGCAGCGACGAGGATGGTACAGACGATGAGAGCGAGGCTCGTCAAGGAAACGGTGTGCTTCAATTTTGTCTATCGTATAATGTGTCAACTAACTCTCATTTTAACTAGAAAAATTTATCAACCGCGCCAAGGACACTCTCGAAGCTTCATCTTCTACATCAAATGCTTGTATTCCTGATAAAAGCGAACACCTAGATCTTCTAGTCGAACAGATTGAAGCTCGATACGCTCAACATGGTGCGGACCGTCATCATATCCACGCGGATGACGGAGACAAGGAGGGTAGGAATGAGGAAGATAGAGCCAGAGCTCCCCTTGGGCAGCTTTTGCTAAGGGAAAGTGATTGGCTGCTCTGGCGGGTGAAATGCACCGTACGTCTTTTCACAATAAGCTATGCCAGTTGGGTCTAATTGTTTTTTTTCTAGCCCGGAAAGGAATATTTTATCATCTACGAGCTGATGATGAGGCATGAAACCTTGTTGAATGAGCTACGCTCCGCATTCTTCAACCCTCGCGATGTCGGCTACATCTATTTGGAGGCAAACTTCACCAAATCAAACATCAGTTCCCTCCGTGAAGTTCTTTGTGAATTCTCCGACCTCAGACTGCGCTCGTTGGGAATCGTTGCCGAAGTCGATCTGAAGCGCTGTTTGGTCTTCGGAACTGATCCTAAACAAGTCTTTGCTCCTGGCCAGTGGGTGTCAATCAAACGAGGTTTGTATCGGGGTGATGTTGGTCTTGTGATTGCCGACCTTTGCGAACCAAACTCGACAACAGGCGTTCAGGTGATGGTGGTACCTCGTCTGGACCATATCGACGAGGTCATTACATCTGCCGCTCCCTCTAAGCGCAAACGCCGTCATCGCCCATCTGCTCGATTATTCAACCCTACCGAATGTGTCCAGGAAGAACTTGTAGCACATGAAAGGCGGCATGTGTTCTCGTACAAATCTTGGCGCTTCGAGTATGGCCTTCAACTCAAGTCGTACAACGAACGTTCTCTCGTCCCTGCTCGCGAAGTTCCCAGTTCAGTTGGCAGCCTATTCCTGGAAGCTAAAAGGCAGGGCGCAGACATAGAGATGGAGTTGAGGCCCACTTCCTCCCTTTGGCGGTTCGAAACTGGGGAACCAGTGTTTTCTATCCTGACCGGGCAATATGGATCAGTGATTTCCGCCTTCGACCCCGTCAATTCGCCTTCGCCTCAAGTTCTGGTCGCCTTCGAGAACGAAGGCACTATAATGGTCGACGTTACGTCTCTCTTGAAAGACGTGATCTTGGGTCAATACGTAGAGGTTGTGGCCGGAGTTCACTCTGGAAGAAAAGGTTTTGTGGTTGCCAAGACCCACGGACTTTTAGGAATCTGTTTTAACACAAATAGTTTGGTATGTCCATTTAATCCAATTCGTCAATCAGTATCTGACCCCGTCTTTAGGATGTCCGCCTACATGCCAACTCCGTGAAGCTTTCAACTCCAGATTTTCTAGGGACGGAGATTCCTTGGTTAGGCGTTCCAGTGAGATTGCTATCGGGGCCATTTACGGCTCAGCTGGAGTTGTGAAAGACGTTGAGGTGACCTCCGCAAGATCCCTAGCTATAATGGTCCGTCTCAACAATGGTCCTGAATGCACTGTTGGTTACCACGCGGTTAGGGAGCTTTTGTGAGTCCCCCCTTCCCCCAACCCTTTCCAGCTCATCTTTTTTCCAGATCTGGCAAGTTGCTACTGGATCACCAACCTCTTAAGCGCCACCAACAACAATTTGACGTTGAGGCTCCATGGAAAGAGATCCGGGTTACGATACTGTCAGGTCGCTTTGCAGGCCATTTTGCAGACGTTAAAAATGCATGGATAGACTTTCGCGGCACCTTGCGTCTTTCTTTATGGGTCGTAGCCTACAACTGCTCGATCGAAATTGATTATTTTGCTGTCCATGAACAAATGTAAGTGAAAAGAGATCTTGCTTTAAAATAGGGCAAGCTAACCTCAATCAATAGCACTGGTACTCCGCTGCACGAATTTCGTCCACTCGAGGGGAACCAGCTCAAGGAATTCTGTATCAGCCCTTCGATCGAATCAATGCGAACTGGGTCTGTTCCTTGGCTGGGTCTACTTGTCGACATTGTCAAGGGACACTACAAAGGTCAGACTGGCATTGTCAAGGATGTCAATCGCTACAAAGTCAACTCAGCCTTCAAAAGCAAAAGCAAGTCAAGCGGTCTCAAACTTACAATAGAGCGCCATGTTTATACTGTTGACACTTCTACCATACTGGTGGAACTGGACTACGATGACCTTAGATTTCACAAGTGCGTGTGACTTTTCCTCCTAGTCGTTCTTTGAATTTACAAGCTTTTGTAACAGTACCAAGCATCGCTTATGCAAAGTTCTCATGCCATCCGTCAAGCAGTCGTTCTACTGGCCTGATCCTGCTTATCAGCACAAGCTCGATACGTCGTCTCGGTCTGTTATCGTTGCAGAGGACGCAGATGAAGGCTCGAAAACGCCCTTGCCCAACTACTTCGAGCGAGAGACTATTTTCTGTGGATTATGGTCTCCTAATTGTCCCACCCCAGGGCGCTCATCACCTATTCCATCCGATGGGTTTCGAACGCCTGCTCACTCTATCCCTACGCTGGCACCTCCCCTTCCTCCTCCCCCTCCTCCTTCTGATCATTGGATCCTGCATCCAAAGTTGGTCGGGATTCCAATCAAAGTTGATATCAGTAGTGGGGAACTTGAAACGTCGAAGAAAAAAGATAGCATAGTGGTAGAAACAATCTCTGGTGCCAATGAGACCAAAGTCGTTTGTCGCCGGTCGCCTACCAAAGTCATAGAGGTACCTTACAAGCTTATCAGGTCTTTTCACGAACGGCCAAACCCCGCGAGGGAAAAAGCCCTCATGGTCGTCGCTAGGAATCATACTGAGCACATCGGGAAGTTGGTGCGCCGAATCCACCACTTCTACGATATGGAGAAGACGGAGGACAAACATTGGCTCGTGGTGCAGATGGTAAACCGCTCGAGTTTGCAGGAAAATTCTGTGCCTGAATTTCTTGACTTTCATCCGGGAGATCTTGAATATGTGAAGGAGACACCAGAGGAGCGAAAACAATCTACTTTACTGCTCCAATCGATTAGATTAGAATTTTCACATAACCCGGTTGAGATTAGACGTCCGCATACGTTAAACGCAGTTATTATCTAGTTTTCTCAATGCAATTGTTTTTTGATGCTTATTGTCTACTTGAATTTGAATTGCAATAGTACAATTGGCAGAAAGTGATGTCCGATCTAGTACTAGCGTCCCTTCTCACCTGTTCAAGGGTCCGCAACGACCTTAAACTACAAAGGATGGCCTGATACGAAAGCTTTATATACATCCGAATTTGGCAACTGCGATTGTCAACTAGCGCGTCTTTGTTATTTCGACCTCTTATAACGCTTTTCAGTGAAACCTTCCTTAACTCTTCCTCTGCTCGCCCTCGATGTTCTCCGCTTTCCGAAATCTCTTACCGTATGGCCAAAGCTCTCAACAGAGTCCTGTCAATGTGCGATTCTAATTGGATTAAGGGATCGACGCTGATTCTTGATATAGGCCCCTTCGGAACTCCTTGGTCAAGACAATCCGCAAAGTCCAGATACAACAGTAAGCACTCCAATTGCGATTCATTATCACTTCCCGCTCAACGTTTCTTAGTCTATGTCTTTGTCGTCTCCGTTGTCTCCGTTGTCAAAAATCACCAGGCAGATGGCCAACATGCGCCTAGGCTCGCCGATGCCTGGTTCTTTTGTATTCGACGAGGCTGACGAGGCTGGCTATACAGCAGATACTTCTAACACAATGGAGACACTCGAGACCCTCCTCACTGCCGCCGTCCTGACCAATAGTCCTGTTGATGAATCTCACAACGACCGGCACAAGCTGTTCTCTTCTGCAGCTGAGTGTTATGAGGACTCGGGGGCGAAACTCCCGTTACTTCTGTCGCTGGATCTATCCACTGCTGTGCGGAGCATCGCGTCTGTCGTTGGACCTTCGTCTACTCGTAAAACTCCGTCCGTGCCCCCTGCTTGTCAAGCCGGCGGTCGGCGTTTCGCTAGTAAATCTGTTCCCTCCTTCTCCCCCAATGCTCTTTTGCCAGATCCCACTCCCCGTTCAGCTGGAAAAGTTGAAAGGGAAGAAGCCGGTGCTCTGGACCGACTGTTAGCAGAGCACGAGGCTCATTATGCTGACGTCTTTGATGGACGTTTCACGGATCTTTCAGATGAGATCAAGCGCCAGAAGCTCGACAAGGTCACTAAATGGCTTAATGATGGGCTTGCTGCTGTCGAAATGTATGAGGATCGTATGAGATTCAGGATGTCGAAAACCAAAAAGACTTCCCTGAAGGATGACACGGCAAAGGAGAAGCGGGATCTTCTCCGAGAGCGTATGAGGGCGCTGAACGCACAAGTCTGTGTGCTATATGCGCCTCTCATCCCTCAAAGTCCTATTGAAGTTGATGCAGGTGACTATTCTCCATAACTTTCGACGATTGATGTACTGATTGTCTCTTAGACAATATATTCGATACAGCTTTCACCCGGTTAAACCCGCTCAATCAGGTTCTCACCCTTCTCGGTATTATCTGCCACCTGATCATTGGACTGTCTATCGACCAATCCAATTTCATAATGCACTCCGCCATCTTGTGCGCATATCTGGGGATGTCTACCGGTGATAGTCACATTAGTAGTCTTGACACACCGTTTTCGCCCTCGCAGAATGCTCTGATCTCCGAAATGCCAAAAAACCTTCCAGACGCCCTGAAAAGAATCGACGTCGATGGTCACTTCGACTTCTATGCCACCTGCCCATCTTGTAGCTTCAGTAACAAAGCCCTTCCGTTGAAGGGAAAGAAGACATTCTACGCATACCCTGAGACTTGTAAGAACGATGTTGTTGGCGAAAACGGCGTCTTCAGATGCAGCGCGAATCTGCTGAAAACTCGTCGTGATGGTACCGCGCAGCCGATAAAGCCATACCTCGTCTCTAGCCTTTCCGAATACTTGGCACGCTGTCTAGCTGATGCCACCTTCGTAGAACAGTCCAAAGCAGCGACAGACTCGGCCTTCCATGCTATCAACTCGGGGAAAGCAGACTCAGATACTCGCAATGTATTTGAGGCTAAATTCATCAAGGACTTTCGAGGGCCCGATGGAACACTTTTTGTTGATCGAGGCGACAAAATTTGCCTAGCGTTTGCTATGCACGTTGACTTCTTTAATCCAAATCGCATCACCCAGCGTGGAGCATCGGAATCCCTCGGCGTGATTTCTTGCGCCAACCTTGCCCTAGATCCCTCTATCCGATATCGTCCCGAGTTCATGTACATGACTGTCATTCCGGGCCCTAACGAACCTTCATACGACGAATTAGACCATTATATTCGGCCAGTCATTGAGCAATTTGTTCTGACTTGGAGGCCAGGTCTCAAAATCTCTCGTACAGCTGATTCCAAAACTGGCGCTGTAGTTGAAGCAAGTGTCCTTATATCTCTAAACGACCTCCCCGCTGCTCGGAAAGTTGCTGGCCTTCAGGGGCCTAACCCGTCTTTCATATGCAGTGTATGTGATATATACGGGAAAGATCACATATTCAGCACCGATTATGATCACTGGACTCGCAAGGACACTAAGGAGCTTCAGAAGTGGGCATGGGCTTACAAAAATGCGAAGACGTTGGGAGAACGGAAACAAATCTTTAGCACATATGGTGTTCGATGGTCATCCTTTTGGCTTCTCGAATATTGGGATCCTACGACAATGCTTGTTATCGATGCTATGCACTGCATACTTGAAGGCCTTGTGCATTATCATTGCCGCCACGTCCTTCGTTTAGACGCCTCAGCTCCCAAGCTCACCTCCGATGGTCTCAAAATTGCATTTGATCGGTCTTGGATACCCTACTTGTCAGACGCCGCTGAACCTAGCTCTTTGTTGGCTGAAAAGCATATACCCGCGGTCGCCAAAATCCAGGAAACTCTGTGCCTATCACTTTCAGGCCAAAACTCTTTATCCCTGGACAAAGTTTGGACGCGGTTGAATAACTGTAGCAACAAAGGTGCCCTTGGATTCGTCGTGCGTACCCTGGAGCTTTTGCCACAAATGGTGAACATCAACGAGACCCTCTGCTCCCTATATGTTGCTCGAGCTAAAGCAAACTCGAAACGCAAGGACAAAAATCAGATCGACTTTAGCTTTCCTCATGGGCAGCTCGCAACAACGAAGCATCACCTTATCACGCTGTTGCTAAATTGGGTGAGTATTGCGGCTTGCTGTGCTGAAACTTGTACTAACTATTATTCTCAGCGACTGCAACAGCCTCATTGTTCGGATGCCTACATAATCCCGACTGGAACACCCGAAACTCTAGCTTACGTCCAAAAAGTCATACGAGAGACGATCAAGCCTGCTTACATCAACTCCGTACCGAAAAACTTTGGAGAACCGAAGGCTGGTTCTCTGAAGGCCGACGAATGGCGAACTCTCAGTACTCTTTACCTCCCAATTGCTCTTGTTACTCTTTGGGGTGATAATGACGGCATTCCTCCCCCGGCTGACATGTCAGAGGCTGGACATCTTCTCCAAGCTCTCAATCATACTATGGCACTGTTCCAAGCTACCATCATTGCATGCCGTTATGTTATGACAGCAAACCGTGCTCGAGCCTATCAGGATTACATCAAGACTTGGACGAGAGGCTTACAAGAACTCTTTCCTCATGTTCGAGGCAGTACTCCCCGACCAAACATACATGCCGCAGCCCATATCTATGATTTTTTGATGCTCTTTGGACCAGTTGTGTCATGGTGGTGCTTCCCCTATGAACGTTTAATCGGCGTATTGCAGAAGGTCAATACAAACAATCACATTGGTGGTAAGTCTTTTTCAGTTTGATATATCCAGCACCTGTTAAAATAGGGCTCAATACTTTCCTAGGCGAAATGGAAGCTACCATTGTAAAGACCATGGCTCGCACAGCAAACATACGACGCTGGCTTCGTCATCCAGATTGTCCCGATGCCATTCATCTACTTAAAGCACTTTTTGACAAGTGCTTTGTGCCAGTCAATGATGCTGACACTGCAGATAAGTTTTTGGAGAGGAAAGGCGAACATCGTGCTTATGTAGCGTACGATGGGGGTAATTTATCTCCTTTCAACACTCATTCAGGGAATTCCACCATTATATATAGACCATCGGCCTCGGAAGCTCCTGTCGCTGGTCAAATCCAGTTCATCAAAAATATTCACAACTGCGATGGCCAAAACATTGGTGTTCAACTGCATGTACGACCCCATAACCCTATGCCAAAGGCACTGCACGATCCCTTCTTACAATTTCCCTACTTCAATGCCAAAACATACTCTTCGACATTGAGAGAATCGGAGGATATCATTGAGCTTAACGATGTTGTCGCTCATGCTGCTCGTTTTGACTATTCTTATGGGCGGTCTGTACTGGTAAATTTATCTAAGCAGTAACTTGAAGGTGTACTAGGATCACTAATAATGAGAACTTTTTTTGTTTGAATGGTCCGCTACACAATGGGTCGCTATCAGAAACAGACAATCGCAAGGCAAGTATGCTTTTCTGCTATTTTACCCAATTATCTGACGCGTTCATTCAAGATCTTTAGTCTAATGGTGTCGGAGTTGATAAGAGCTTTGACGCAGCGCGGCGGGCGTTGACTGTAGGCAATGACTAGAGGGGGACTAATGTGGATGCTAAATTTCAATCTCCAGCAAGGGTACTGACGCCCGACGCAGTTGCGTTCATGCCGTGACGCAGCTGCGTCATTTCCACTCATCGGAAAGTAAAACTTTCAGGTGGATTTTTGTCGCTCATGAAAGGTAAGTAGAAAAGTAAAGTTTCTATTTGTATTCCCAGCTCTCTGAGAGTTCCTATTCCAGCTCTTCTTTTCATCAAACTGAAATATGACATATCAATTGAGGTAAAAAGTCTTCAGAAATCTTGAATTTCCGTTGATCTTTGTACGCACAGGATAGATATACTTTTCAGTCTTATTTTGTTTGACTTGATATTCAACACAAAACAATGTATTTTGGGCAAATTTCCAGTTAATTAGAAACAATGTATTTCGTTTGTTCTTTCGAAAATTCGGATAGATGAGATGATAGATTGTATATTAGAACAAAAATCCGCTCGACGGATTTTTTTCTAAACTCCGTGTGTTACTGATCTTACCTGGGTCTACATGTGACTGCTTACTGATCTGCTTACTGATCTGCTTACTGATCTGCTTACTGATCCTACCTGGGTCCACATGTGACTGCTTACTGATCTGCTTACTGATCTGCTTACTGATCCTACCTGGGTCCACATGTGACTGCTTATTGATCCTGCTGACTGATGGTGTACCCTGGGTAGAATAGATTCCTGGATGTATTTAAGTAGCTGAGTCTGTGGCTAAAGTCCCCAGACTTAAGAACATTCTTGCTTTGCTCCAAAGACTTATCCTTGCTACATCCTTGATTGATCACATTCCCCAAACCTCTGCAACATCAACTAGGTGAGTATTGAGATTTGTAATATAGGGTTTGTGTTCAGGGATGAGAGGAATAGTGCGATGGAATTTGGAGACGTCAATTGAACAAGCCTGGGTTCCAGGAGGAGCTGAGGTGATCTATTCAATGTAGGTGTAAGTCCCAGGTGGGAAAAAGAAAGAGAGCGTATATCCCAATTGGGTAGATATCCCTTGCGGGTAGGTATCCCATACGGGTAGGTATCCCATACGGGTAGAAATCCCTTTCGGGTAGGTATCCCATACGGGTAGAAATCCCTTTCGGGTAGGTATCCCATACGGGTAGAAATCCCTTTCGGGTAGGTATCCCATACGGGTAGAAATCCCTTTCGGGTAGGTAGAGGGAAAGGAAGAATAAACTCACCCATTCTGCAACAATAGCGGCGCTATCGAAAGAAGTAGGAAAAAGATCTTTTTCCACATAAGAGTTGACCAAAGGAAAAGGTTTCCCACTCGAGTCTTTGCCATCCTTGGAAAGATTCCGACATACATGTAATTTGGGGGGTTTGTCGGGACCCTGGGACTGTTCGGCAACAATCAATGGAGAGGAAATGAATGGCCCTCTCAGTATAAGTTCCACCTGTTCCTTTGAAAACGGACCGGACATCCTATCAGCCTCTTTTTCCTCGACAATGTAAGCTTCAACTACGCTCGAAAACTTGGTGGTCGAGGGATGATTATTGATGATAATGGTTTCAGTGAGAGCGGGCATGTTTCCCAAGTGAAAACCATGCTTAATGCTGTTAACGAGGAAAGGGTAGCGTTCAGAGAGATTGCAGGCTGAGAGTTCAGAGGAGAAAGCGTCGGCGTCGTAAGGGGTGACAATGCGGGTGTAGATTTCGGCGAATTCTGGCGGCGTATTGGGAAACAGTAGGCACGAGATGATAGAATGTGAGAAGTCGTAGAAGGGAAGGGCGGGGCGAAGGCTGGAGGGAAGGAAAGGATCATTCTCGAGGGCGGTTAGGGCAGAAGGACTTTCCGAGGGTGTGGTGGTGTCCACCACAGAGAGAGCAGATGTGGTTGCCAGAGGAGCAGGTGGTGTGCCTGCATTCACCGTGAATGTTGAACCAGATACAGATTTTGGTACCGCTCGAGGTGACCAAATCTCCTCTAGGGGTTGAGGTAGCGAAGGGAAAAACACCATGTTCAGTATTACAGTGTTCACCGAGTTTGTGGCCCACTTTTCCGCATCCGACGCAGCGAGGTTTGGGCCTGCTCTCACTGCTACTTGGAAAGGGCTGGGAGGAGGGATAAGGGGCGTAGCGGGAGGAAGGGTATGAGGTAGAAGGTACAGGATGGTTCCTGTAGCTGTTTGAGCCGTTATATGCGCCTTTGCCACCTCGGGGAGTTCTTTCACGTTTGCTATACTCCTCTGCTGACTTCACCAAGGTCCAGTAGACCATGTACTCGCTGCGTTCGAACTCGAATAGCTCCTCATAATGCTTCTTTCGCAATTCGATTTCATAGCCTTGCCAGAACTGGAAAGTTGAACTAGCGTCATTACGGTCGAAGAAGTTGTAATGGCGGGCTAGAAAAGTAGGACGGCTGGCGGTAGCAGAACCATATAACTCAACTTCGAAATTAAGATGGTTTTCCGTAGCCGTCTTCCACTGGATATAATCAAGTTTGGAATCATTAGAAGGGCCGACGTCAGGAGCAGCGTCCATTTTCTTCTTGACGTCGTCGATATCAAGAACTTGGGGCTTTTCCGGCTTATAGGTGAGCTTGGTGCGCTTGAAATTATGTAGATTCGCCGTAATCCAGCGGAGGTTCTTGGGAACGAACCAGGCTAGGGGGATGACGAAATCATTCTCCTCGAAGTGAAGCAAGGCTGGGGGGAAGGTGGTTATGACGTCGGAATCGATATCGTCCATCTTCTTGGGTGTGAAGTCGGGTTTGGGCTTTCTGGGAGCGGAAGGAGCGGAGGATGGTACGGGGTGTGTCGATACGGAAAGTTCGTATTGGGGAGTATTACCGGAGATCTTAAAACCCGGAATCATGTCTTTTAGCCAAGCAATACCAGCAGGAGGAATGAGGTGGAAAACTTTGTTGACGAGGGATGGATTGTCGACCATTTCCTGCATATGATCGTCGACAGTGATGAAAGATTCTACGTCGGAGGTCTCCGCGTCCAACGCTGGATTTTCCGCAACTCTGATCCTTCTCCTATCGTTCCTCTCCTCTACGGCCTTATTATAAGTAAATTTTGCGGCCATCGACATCTTCGCGATGAATAGGAGGTTAGCTTTGGTATGGGTACGACGGACTCGATTGGGTCTGTCGAAGGATCTTTCAGCTGGAAAAAAGCGTGGAACGTCGATGAGCATGGTTGGGCGAAGCGACGAAAGAAAAAAATGAAAATAAAGGCGTCTTTGACGCGTAGATGTTGTGGGTATGAAGAGAGCGGCGATGAGCGCCTAATGGCGGGGAGCCGACATATCGCCGCTCTTATCTTATCCTTCGGTAAGCCGGCTTTGCCAACTTACCACGGAATTTGATCTCATAAAAAAAACGTGACATATCACCATATGCAATAACGTTAAGAATGACCCAGTTTCGGAGGTATCTCGTTCAATCGGATGAACATAGTTTTCAAGATTGAGACCCACAAGGGATACGACCATCGTACAGAGCATATACTACCCATAAGAAAGCCAAAAATTATACACCCAAATTCAATCGTTTTTTAGCTAGGTTGTGCACTCCGAACCGCAACTGATTTGCCTCTTGCGTCGGAAAAATCGCAAGAAGATCTGCAAACGAGAGAGTGAACCTATTGATTGGGTGGGGAAGGTAGCCGGAGTAACGGACTCACACTGTCAACTTCCTTGAGCCCTTTTGGGAACAGTTCAAGTTCGAGTTCCTCTCCACTGGAAGGGAAGGAGACACTTGATGATGATGAAGAATTAGCAAACCAAGGTTATTTTGTATAAAATAGACAGAGGCGCTCACGAGCTCAATCTTTCGGCCTCTGCAACCGCATCAAGCTGGACCTTGTTGGCGCTGTAACTGGTGAGGAAATTTCGGAAAGAGGAGAAAGTGCCAGAAAGTGCTGAATCCATCGTGAAGCTTACCTATCGTTCACTTCGACGGCGTCCTTCTGAACCGGACAAGCCCGGACTGAAGCCTTGGTCGTAAAGAGAGAGAGCGTTACAACTTTGACTATGGATGAGATTCGCATTTTGTGAGTTAGGAAGCTCCCCCCCAAGATTGTAAGCCCAGCTGTTAAGTATCGGAAAGATATTAAGTTTGGAAAGCTGTCATAATCATTCGAGAAAGTCTCTCATTCCCACATTTATCTTGTCATAAGGTCCACACTTATTCTCCGATGCCGTTCTCCGTGAACCCTCACAGAGCATGTATGGGCATTGAAAGATCTTCTGATGGAAGAACAGCAGATGGGCTATTTTCCGAAAGAGAATTGCAAGACCGTTTTTGAGCCGAAAGATCCTGAGGGTGTGATTCAACCTTCCATTTTGGTATAGGCTAGTAGGCCGAAGATATGATGATGTGATAAGGGACTGATCTATACAGGAGATCCACCCACCGCAGTGTCACTACCGCTATCAGTTTGTTGTTCTCTAAAGTAGACTTTTTCATCTGAAGCTTACTTGTTTTCCACCAGAATCCTATGTAGTTGGAAATTTGTCTTGCAAGCACAATAAATGATATTATCTCAAGGACCACTAGATCACCGTACCGAGTTTCTTGAATCAGTGTTCAGTATGTTAGGCTCTCTTGCTGTGGGCCCTGAGGCTATGCAGAAAACATGTAAGTACTGTGTCTGAATTTTGATATGAAGGCTGAGGCTGAAGCTGGAAGTGGTGCATCAGCAATACCGGTATTTTGCCCATTGAGTTTTCTGTTCAATTGGTTAAGAAAACTATTCAGTCGGCTAGCATTTTGCTGTACAGCGACTACCTGTTTTGCTGATGTGGTGCTTACCACTTCGTCCATGAACTTGAACAGAGAGTGAAGTAGTACAATCCGCTTCCCGCAACCTTTGAAAAAATGTCATGGCAATTGTGACTGATGTAAAATGTATCCGCTCTGCTACTTACCAGTACAACCCATGTGAGTACAAGACTCCTATCTCCTGGCACCTCCCCCTGACTAGATTGAAAGAAATAAAAAATAAGGTGATACATAAGCTCGCAAGAGAACGTTTCTCCATAAAGGCAAAAAGCAATGGAGAAATTAGAATTTATCCGAACAAAAAAAACTCTCGGGAGATGATCAACCCAACATTCAATCTGTTAAAGCTATAGGCACGTAAGTAGTACACCGTAGACCTCAGAACGTAGTAGAAGTTCTCTATATTTACCTATAACCTACTATGTAAGTACACCGTAGACTACAGGAACATCAGTGAGAGAGAATAAATAATAGGAGAGTAAAGATGTACCCTCAGAACTTCTACTACGTTCTGAGAGATTGTTCGTAGGTACAAACTAATATATATGTAAATCTATAATGACAAATAGATAGGCTGAACGAATCAGAGCCCCCCGAACGGGAGCTGATAGGAAAGAGGAAGTAAAAGAGTGAAACAAAACCTCAGAGTGCCACAGAGCACAATCACGTGTACACTACACGTCCGATCCCTCGTTCTTAACACAATCAGATCAGCATTCAAACTTCCTCTGTGACTCTCTTCATTTCCATCTCGACCTCTAGATTGTGGCTTGAAATAACGGCAGGATAACTCTGCGATGCTTGAACAAGGGTCGGGAAATTGCTAGCTGGTCCGCGCGAAGAGTACGGTCCTGAGGAAGTTGCAAAGGTTGATGGTCTTGAAGGCTCGATGACTTTCTGGCCGGCAGTTCTTCTTCTTAGCCATGTGGACAAAATTATGAGGGTTGGTGCGATACCCTGCACAGCGCAGATAGAAGTAAGTATGATTGTCTGTTCGGAACTCTTGAGAAAGTAATACTGACTGCCACTTGAACCACTACCCCCGTCAGACCTACCGGGACAACAATGTCTACGTTCGAGGAGATGGCGGCATGGGCGAACAAGATGATTGGGTAGATGATGCCACATTCCAAGCTAGAACGAAGATCAGGGAGGGAGTGTTACAAATGATCCAGATTACTTACAGAACAACAATTATCGGCCTGTAATTGTTATGAAAAGCGCCATCGTGACCAAACGTTTGACTGGTCTTCAACCCAACCCACCAAATACGTCCAGCTGTGGAACAGAATGAGAAGATATAACAGATAACAAGATAGCTAGTTTTGGCCAAACACATACCAATTGCCAAGGTTAAAAGCATATTGACGACGGCATTAGCATCATAAAATCCAATTAGTATTTTTACTCCGCTAAGCTCGAGTTCAAAGTTTGAGAACATTGTGGTGTTCGAGAATCCTTTGATTTTCATGATGGCACCCACGAGACCGACGGCTATAATTGTTGGACTGCCACTCAGAGGTGGTCGGAATCGAAAATGAGAAATGAAGCGCTTACAATTTGTTGCTATCACCGCGAGAACAGGGAGCATGATTGCCCAGACATTTGAGCCCCAAATCAAGAAAATTCGATGGATCTAATGTTCATTTGTTCACCAATCCTTATCCGCAGTTGCGATAAGCTTTTTGACTCACAATTACGGAGTCCGCGAGGACACTACAACGCCGGTAAATTGAGTACGAATTGTGTACAAAGAATCGGACCCAGTACCACCCACTTTACGACCACGAGACATGAGTATTGAAATCCTCTTGAGGATGCAGTCAGTAAAACCGGCATAGTATTGTTTTCTTCATAATACGTACACCATGACCGTTTCCTTCTCATAGTGTGTAACTGCCTTGACAAACGGAGCAGGGTTCTGCGTCAACAGGGCAGTGTATTGGATAGCGAGATCATCAAGACCACTTGAAACAGTGATAAGTCCACCCAGCGTGGATAAAATAAAAAGCGAGATTATCCAGGTAATGTGTAATTTGCGGTGGGCGAGGTGTTCGCCGGTGAATAGGAAATAGCAAGCAAGACCAAAGAGCAGGGTATAGAAGCCTTTCAAAAATGTCAGCCTCGGTCGCCCCCAACTCAAAACTCTTGGTGGAAAAATGTCGGTATTTACCGAAGAGAGCCATTGTAAGCTAACAAAATTCCGGTTCGTTAGAGCCAGTTTCCGCACTGATGAACTTGCAATGAGCTCACTGCAAAAGTAATGATTGGACCTAGGAGGGCGACTCGAGGGGAAAAGACTGCTGAGCCAGAAATAACAATGGCCATCGAGGATCTTGGAGATACACGTGCTGAACTGGGTAGGAATTTATAGCTTCACGACGAATCCAGTGACTACCAGCAAAGCAGGTATGCTCCTTCCAGTGCTGTACAGAGCCCACAGAGCCTGGCACCGCACTCCCAGCAAAGTAGCGTCTGGACAAGTCAAATTAATACCACTGTCGTCCATCAATATTCGAGATGGAACAGAGTTGTGATGGGTGATCACCGTTGCCATCTCCAAAAGATGATAATCCTGCAAAACATGTATACTCTGTCCAGTGCTGGACAGAGCCTGCAGAGCCTGCAGCACTCCCAGCAAAGTAGCCTCTGGAAAAGTGAAATTAATATTACCGTCGTCTAACAACGTTCAAGATGGAACAAGAGTTGTAATGAGCGCTGGCTCATCTCCAAAACGTGATCATCTCCAAAACGTGATCATCTCCAAAACATGATCATCTCCAAAACGTGATCATCTTGCCGATCTGAAAAACAGGTATTCGAAGTTAAGGATACTAGCTCCAGGCGGGGCCATGCATTACCCTTGGAGATGCATGTCTATATCAATCAAAACAATGCCAGGAGGCAGGATGACCATATTTATAGACAGCACTCACGGAGGAGTATAATTTGGACAATTTTTGCCTAGACCTAGTCACCTAGTACAAACTTGAAGAGCGATATGCATTGCATTATTTTTGTTCATTATTGAGGCGAGCCTGAGTTGCGGCTCAACCTTGAGGACGCCAAACACTTGCATGTGCGGCAAGTTACAAGTCCGGAACTTAGTGAGGGAAAACTCGCCCTTATCGGGTTGTTCGTCATTACACATGTGTGAAATTGTGAGTACAAGATTTTTCATCTCCCATCACCTCCTGCTGACTAGATTACCAAAAATAAAAATAAAGTGATACGTCTCAAGTTTCATCATAAAGGCAAAAAGTTATCTGAACAACCAAAAAAAAGGCCTCTCGGGAGATGATCAAACCAGAATTCAAACTTCCTCTGTGACTCTCTTCATTTCAATCTCGACCTCTATATTGTGAGTTGAAATAACAGCAGAATTACTCTGCGACGCTTGAACAAGAGTCGAGAGGTTTTTGCTAATTCCTGTTCTGCGCGAAGAGTATGGTCCTGAGGAAGTTGCATAGGTTGATCTTTGGGACTCGATGACTTTTTGGCTGGCAGTCCTTCCTAGACATGTGCACAAGATTATGAGGGTTGGTGCGATACCCTGGACGGCAGTAGTTGAAATTAAGCATGTTTGATTCGGAACTCTGGGAAAAATGATACTTACAGCGACTTGAATTACTACCCCCGTCATATTGACCGGGACGATGCTGTCTTCGTTCGAGGAGACGGCAGCATGGGCGAACAGGGCGATTGGGTAGATGATACCACATTCCAAGCTAAAGAAAAGATGAGGGAGGAAGAGTTGTAAACGATGCAAATTGCGTACAGAACGACGATGATCTGCTTGTATTTTTTATGAATAGCACCATCGTGACCAAACGATCGGCTCGTCCTCACTCCAACCCACCAGATACGTCCAGCTGTAGAACCGGCAAAGAATGAGAAGATGTAACAAGCGAGCTAGTCCTGGCCAAACTGTTTACACACCAATTGTCAAGGTCAAAAGCATGTTGACGACGGCATTAGTATAATAAAATCCAACCAGTATATTTTCTCCTTCAACTTCAACAGCAAAGTTTGAAGGATTCGCGGAATTCGAGAATCCTTGATTTTCATAATGGCTCCCGCGAGACCGGCGGCTATAATTGTTGGGACTGCCAGTCAGAGGTGGTTGGATTACAAGATAAATAAATTAAAACTCTTACAATTTGTTGCTGTCACCGCGAAAACAGGGAGCGCGATTGCCCAGAGCTTTGATCCCCAAACTAGAAAGATTCGATGGATCTATTGTTCATTTTGTTCACCATTTCCATTCCTTGTCCGCAGTTGCGATGAACTTTCTGACTCACAATTACGGAGTCTGCGAGAACACTATAAAGGTGGATTCAACATTACGAGTGGTGCAAAAAGAATCGGACCCAGTACCACTCACTTTACGACCACGAGACATGAGTATTGAAATCCTCTTGAGGATACAGTCAGTAAAACCGGCATAGTATTATTTTCTTCATAGTACGTACACCATAACCGTTTCCTTCTCATAGTGTGTAACTGCCTTGACGAACGGAATAGGATTCTGTGTCAACAGGGCGGTGTATTGGATAGCGAGATCGTCGAGACCACTCGAAGCAGTGATAAGTCCACCCAGCGTGGATAAAATAAAAAGCGAGATTATCCAGCCAATGTGTAATTTGCGGTGGGCGAGGTGTTCGCCGGTGAATAAAAAATAGCAAGCAAGGCCAAAGAGTAGGGTATAGAAGCCTTCCAAAAATGTCAGCCTCGGTCGTCCCCAAGACTCTTGACAAAAAAAACATGGCGGTAATTTACCGAAAAAGGCTATTGTAAGCTAAAGAAATTCCAGTTTGTTAGAGCCAGTTTCTGCCATTGATGAACTCGCAATAAACTTACTGCAAAAGTAATAATGGGGGCCAGGAGGGCGATTCGAAGGGAAAACACGGCTGAGGTGTCGAATCCGATGGCCATCGTGGAGGTAAATGAAAAGCTCGGGGGCACACACGCTGAGCTGATGGGTATTTATATTATCGGGATTAACACGGTAACAGCCCTCTCCAAAACCTTATATGGTTCTAGCAGCGAGGAGAAACGATAACACCTGATGGCTGATGTTGATTGCGGTGCAAGTTTGCCTCCCTCCCTCCGACCGTACCTTTCTTTCAACCTTTCAACCTTTCCGATAAGTTTTCCAGTTTTTCAGTGCTAATGCCAAGCGAGAATCTGGGCTATTTCCCCGATCTCTGATCCTGCCCTGGTCAATGATCAATTTTCAGAAGACATTTTAGCTGCCTCCGAGTTACACTGACTCTACAGCCAGACATGATGATCATTTTTTTCGGAGATGGCAATAAGGCACATTTTCCGAAAGACGGGGGGAAAAAAAAGACAGCATGAGCCCAGAGTTATCAGTCTTTGCCTGGCGTATACTAAGGTCCTGAGGCCTGATGATTGGACCAAGTTCTATCTTCCATAAGGCCTGCCGGGCTCCCGAGTCATATTGTGTAACTATCGGTCCAAATATCCTAAAGCCATGCGAGTCGGATCCGTCTGTTGATGATGATTGAGTCGCCCGTCATTCGTCATTGATGCGCCGCCGCGAGGCATCAGCGTATTTGTTTCTCCTTTTGACTGGCTTGAACCAACATATAATCATATTTGCGATCAAGCCATGATGATAAACGGCCGGCAGAAATGTCATAACTAGTGGTATCGAATGGTGTTTTTTGTTTTCTTTTTCTTCGACACTGCCGTCCGTAGCTTTGAAATGGTCTCCTTAACAGTCCGATATCTAGACATCGTTCCATCAAATGCTACTACTCGATGAATGCCATTTGAAGGCTACTAGAGACGGGCGCATCAATTTTTTTTTGTGTACCATGTTTTCGCTAGTCCAGGTCGAAAAGCATCGCCTGGAATGAAAGGTCTACTCAGTCACTTTGCCATTTGAATGCTTCAAAATTTTGATGCAAGGTTCGAGGCATTGGGCGAGACATGAGCCCCAAAGTTGGACAGACATCATTCAGATGAGTACCTCGAACTTGAAGGCTCGAGACAAGTGACTCAGGCTTAGAGCCGCAATACTTTTACTACGTTCAACAGAATTTCCCATCATGAGGCGCACGTGTGTGTAATCCCGAAAATCAGATCTTGTTCATTTCAGATGAGAATAGTTTTCAAAATTGAAATCCCCAAGGACGACCATCGTACAGAGGAAGTATATACTACATATAAAAAAGCCACGAACTGCACACCCAAATTCGACCTTTATAAAAAAAAACTAGATCGTGCAGAACGAACCGCAACTAATCTGCCTCTTGCGTCGGAAAAATCGCAAGAAGATCTGGAAATTAAATGGAGTGAGCACACCTCTAGTATCGATCGCGGGAGGGTAGGGGGAGTAATGAACTTACACTGTTATCTTCCTTGAGGCCTTTCGGGAACAGTTCGACTTCCTCTCCACTGGAAGGGAAGGAAACACTTGATGATGATGCAGGATCAGCAAGCGAGGTAATTTTGTACAAAATCGGTAGAGGCGCTCACGAGCTCAATCCTTCGGCCTCGAGCTGGACCTTGTTGGCGCTGTAATTTGTGAGATTTAGGAAAGAGGAGGAAGTGCGTTGAGACGAAGCTCACCTATCGCTCACTTCGACAGCGTCCTTCTGAACCGGACGAGCCATGACCGAAGCCTTGCTGGTGAAGAGAGAGAGCGTTACAACTTTGACTATAGATGAGACTCGCATCTTGTGGGTTAGGAAGCTCCCCCCTTCCAAGATTGTAAGCCCAGCTTTTAAGTGTCGGAAAGATATCAAGTTCGTCTGCTGTAATAATCATTCGAGAAGGTCTTTCGTTCCCACATTTACCTTGTCATATGGCCCACAATTATCCTCCGATGCCCTTCTCCAAGAACCCTCATAGGCATTAAATGACGTTCTGATAGAAGAACAGCAGATGGGCTGTTGTCCGATAGAGAATTGAAAGCTCGTATATGAGCCGAAAGATCCTGAGGTGTGATTCAACCTTCCATTTTCGTCCAGCTTAGGAGGCCGAAGAGTTCGTGATGCGATGAGGGGTTTACTGATCACAGTAAATCTACCCAACGCAGTGTCACCACCGCTACCAGAATATCTGGCTCGGGGAGAATTTGATTCTAATCTGAAAATTTGTTACCTCATTTGCATTTAGAAAACCAGTACTCTAAGTTTCCAAAAGCTCACTGCAGCACAAACCAGAAGCGTGCGAGACTCGGAAACCTACAGCATTAAGTCTGAACTTAATCGGTTGTGCCTGTAGATGGCAGCGCCCTAGTTCAGGACGTACCTTGCGAGTCTTCTGACGCCGAGTACGGGCTCCCGAAGGTTTATCGCAGCACCGTAGAGCACGGAGGAGAGAGCGGAAATTGCCGGCGGCATCTCAACAGCGGGATAGGATCATGTGACGAAGCAAACCAACGCGCACGTTCGAACCGTCATTGGCTTTCTCAACTTAGAAGATTTCTGCAGCGCAGCTATTTTCTTTCCGCTCAGCGCTCATTATCGACAGCTATGACTAAACTAGAGCCTAGTTTGCCTCTTGCTTTCCACTACCTTCATTCTTCCCCATTTCCGACGATAGTCAAGAAATGTCCATTACCAGTGACACTCCACTGCTCAGACTACGCTCCTCGAGCTCTTCTTACCGAGCAAGCCATGTTGATACCAAGAAGAACTCTTCAATAATTGAACGAGAGCTGGCTTCATCAACGGAGGAAATTCTAGCAAAGTGCCCCAAGTATGTGTCTTTTTTTTTCGGAGATGTTTGCGACATGGTGGCCTTACCCTCCCGACAGGTTCAGAATTTTGGTACTCGGAAAGGTAAGCTTTTGTACGACGTCGCTCTATTCGCTGTCTCACACGATACAGTCTGGAGCGGGTAAATCGTCGCTGATAAATGGTGCCTTCAATGTTGATCTTGCGGTCAGATATTCTGTTATTCCCCATCGATTTAGTCCATCATCTGACGTTCGAGCTTATCCTTTCTGCAGAATGTGTCACACGAGCAATCTGGAGTGTCCGATATCGACGAGGAAATCACCTCCGACCAGAATTCTCGATTCATATTGCATGATTCGCAAGGTTTTGCAGCTGGGGAAACTCAGAATTTTGAGACGGTGAAGAGGTTCATTGACGGTAGAGCTGTGCAACCAGAGTTGAAGGACAGGCTGCATGCCATCTGGTAAGGCACGTCCTTTCGCCTTCCAAACTTTGTATCTTATCTTGGTGTCAACAGGTTTTGCATGGAGATTCCTACAGAGAATGGCGCCTTGTTCCAAACAGCCGACGAGAAATTTCTCAAACTAGAGCTATACAATGGTACGCAGCTTACTGGTTATGAACCTTTCTATCCACTAACTCGCCGAACCCAGTGCCGGTTATCGTCGTCTTCACAAAGTTCGACCTGTTGGTTCGAAAATTGGAGAGAGAGGCTACGGATGTGGACGGCGACGCGCTCGAAACTGTTGTCCGTCAGAGAGCAGACGATTTTTTCTACAAAAATTGTGTTCAACCGTTGAAACGCATAACTGCCGTTCATACACATGTCAAAGTCTCCAGCAAGTATCGCCCAGTTGAATCTGATGCGGAACTGTCTTGAAACCCTCTTTCCCAACCAGACAAACGGCGATATCGCAATACACTTGTTCAACTCGTTGACGAGACCCAGAGTCGCTTGGATGAGCGCATGTGGATTCTTTGGGCCCTTGCTCAACGCGCTAGCGTCGATGGAAAGATAGACGCTTGTATCGAGTAAGTCGGTGGCCTCAAGGATGATATTTTGAAACTTATACTTGTTTTCCGGTTCTTTCAGAGTGGGCCGCAGGAGTAAGTATCCTACGAATGTAGAAATATATCGTTCACCAACATATTTCTAGAGTATTGGAGAGGGCTAGCGTCCAGTCTGCATTTTCCTGGTAAAAGCCTCAAGCAATGTCTAGATCGAATCCACGACGATATGATCGATGTGTGGAATTTTAATGATCCTGATAAAGTATGCTCTCCCCCCCCCTACTTTTGTTTACCGATACGCAATCTGCTGACGATGCACCTCGTTATTAGCTTCTCAAATCTCAAGACTTTAAAATCATAATGGCCGACTTGTTGAAGGATCTCGATGACACAGATTCCAAGAAGGCCGCGGCCACCAAAGATATACTGTGCGTCCATATCTCTCTAACAAGCTCAATTTGTAATGTTTAAAAAACCCAAATAGTAGAACGGTCACTGGTACAATTGGAGCGGTAACGTCGATAATCCCCGGTGCTGTGGCTATTGCAATCCCCGCTGCTGCTGGAGTGGCCATCGCTCAGTGGTTATACTTTGCCTACCAGGAAACGTAAGCGACATAGAGGTACTCTCACCTTTTGACTGTAGCGCTAACCAGCGATTTCTAGGCCTGCTATTCTTCAGCTTTTGATGGGATACATCTGCGGTATGTTGACTCGCACAACCTGTATCACTTTTCAAATTCTAACCAAGCGCTCGCCAGATTTAACAAATGTTCTCCAATGCTTGTTCTGGATTATGCGTGTGCACGGGGAAGGCGCGCCGGTCCAATCGCAGCTCATAGAGACCGCCTTGGATGCTCATGACGAGACCGGTGCTCCTAGAGCTATTCATCACAAGATTCGCAGTTTTATGAAGCAAACGTCGACGTTCGAATTTTCCCAGAAGGATAAGGCGTTGAATGAATTGATCAGAATCATTCAGAGCGTTAGGTTTCAACCGGAGAATTCTGACAGCGAGGGTCGTCGGAGCTCGTTGAGTATGACTATTGCTACGGATATCTTACCCCCTTGATCAGTGATTATCCGTCCTCCTCCCTCCTCCCTCCTCCTTGCACTATAATTACTTGTACTATACAGCCTTATTTACATTAACTACTGACGGACTATCTGTGTATTACATATATAATTACTGGAACGCATGTATAATCGTATCGATAGCCCAACATCGTTTGACGATGCTACCTCTGGCTGTCCCCAGGACCTAGCTAGGCACGATTTAAGGGTAGGAATATGGTCACCCAGCGTCTCATTGACGCCCCTCACTGCGGGGCGGTTTTGCAGAGCTGGTGTCGCTCTTCAGAAATTGATTCGGTTTGCGAGTACTATACATGTACTATCGTTACACCTGCTGCAGAACAACAATAGCGAGTTCCCTGTAAGCATCCAATGGAGGGACTTGAGCTCCAACGACCTTTGCGGCATCATCGAACCGACGAAGCTGGACCTTCTCTTGAAAGAAGGGCTCTTTTCGGAAGCTCTCGACTTGCGATTGAGAAAATGGTCCTCCCTTGGAAGAAAGTAAGGAATGAGCTCTTCCGACGGAAGGGACGAGGTAGGACAGAGAACTGGAGGTACCTGAAAGCCTAGCGAACGTTTACTTGCGTCGCTCAACCCGTTATAGTACTCCTCTTCTACCGCGGTAAGGTATCTTTTTGCAACGACGTGACCCTGAACGAGCTCGTAGACTTGGGGTGGGAAACCAAGGGAAGCAAGGTAGTTTCCGCCGAGAATGTCGTGGCCATGTCTGCCGACAGATTGGCCGGTGGAAAGAGTCATTTGTTGATTGGAGCTGGCATCCTCGCTAGTGCTGTTGACGAGGATGGAATTGGGCAGACTGGAAATATTTATTTATTTATTATTGAAAAGAGGGGAAACAGCTGAAGCGCACATACATGTGTCCACAATCGTGTAAAAGTGCAGCAAGTACCGCTGAACGGGCATTAGTGAAAACTGAAACACGATAATGTCATTCCTGAAATTCTCGTACTTGTGTTGCTACTCCCTGCAAAAAAAAAAAAAAAAAAGGAAGAAGACAAGCCCCCCCCCTCCAGTTAGCTCTAACGAACAGTAAGCTGCATTGACTGCAATGACAAACCTGTCTCTTTCGCACAGTTGGCTGCTTGAAGTGAATGTTCTAGCTGGGAAACTTGTTCGCCGAGATAGTCGCCTTGGCTGCCAAGATTTTTGTTAGGGGGATTTTGCGAGAATGACGAGAGGGAATAGGAATAAAAAGAGAGACGTTACCCGTATTTGCTTAGCATGTTAAATAAATCATCGACTATTCGATTAGCCTCGAGAGTTCGCGACCCCAGGATCGTGGTGGACGCCATTGAAGAAAGAGTGATCTATTCTCACCGCCGTTTCAATCTAGCGTGGGGTTCGTGGGACTTGCAGAGAACATCATCTTCCAACGATGTTAGCCTGGTTTTGCGGCGGGTACAAGAAGTGATTACGGCTCACGGTAAGGTTGTATCTTAAATAAGAAAGAAAAAATGAAAGAGCCAAGAATAGCGAGGCTGGAGCATAATTCGCATCTGCTGGGGTTTTCAGAGGGTGATATTTTTGAGCGCATGAAATATGCACCAGTCGCTGGAGAAAAAAGCACTCGATCACAAGGACCTATTTTATGTGTTCATTGATACAGTCCCCTGTCAGAGAGTTGGACGGAAAGAATTGGTTTTGTTTGGATGTGATTGGCTGGCACGGCCGCCCCCCGCCGCCCTTGTTTTGCTTCCGCACCACCACCACCATCATCCTCTTCAACGTACCAGTCGTTCCCTATGCTGCCTTTGTCGTTCCACCCGTTCTCGTTGCCCTAATTCTCTGGGTGGCGTCAACTTAGGGGGGTGCACACTTTTCTCAAATGGTTGATTTGCTTCCAGCGAATCATGGACCGAAACAGATGTGCCTTGTTCCTATGCACTTCTCTCTCTCTCTGCTTCTCAATCACAGCGTCCATCGCGAATCCTCATGCCACCATTTGACAGCCAAACAATCGTTATTTCAATAACCTTGACGGTTTGACTGTATATTTTCAGCTCACTGGGAACATCTGCTCTTGTCTCGTCTGAAACGAGAGAAAAAAACACCTCAGCCTCTGGTATTTTTTCGATATTCTCCCAAATAGACGCTGCTTCTGCATTCAACGATATGGGAATAAACAGCGCACTTTTAGCAAAAATGCCTTACCCCAGGTGAGTAATTCCAAGCAATTTGGGTCTAAATTCGCGGCTGACTCTGGAGCGCAGTTATAAAGGTTCTCGTTTATGGGGGCGATTCCCCTTGCTAGAGCATCTGCTTTTGCGTTTGAACTGTTTGCTTTCACCTAGGCATTGTTCCAAGCTTTCAACACCATGGTTCGCCTCTCATCGATCATCTCTTTTGTGTCCCTGGCCCTTCTTGCCTCCGCTACGCCTGTTAAACGGACCCAAGCGAAAATTGAACAGGATCTTACTAGAGTTGACACCCTAGTAACTGCATGGGATAACGCTGTCAACGCTTTCAGAGGTAACGCTAACCAAGCCAACGTACGTTGTTTGTTCTCAAACCGTATCCGATTTACTCAGCTACTACATTACAGGCTCTTCACAACGCTGCAGTTCAGCTCAATTCCGCCATCAACCAAGCTACCACGGATACAAAGGTGCGTTGATAGTGTTCTTTTCCCTTTCATCGACGTTTATGGTGGACACAGGCTACTGCACTTCTTACGACCGACATGGCCACCCTTCAGATCCTTGGTGTCTTTGAGAATGCTTCTCCCACATTGGTCGGCGGTCTGACCCAGATCTCGGAAAAGAGCAAGTCTTTTGCAGCGATCCGAGGTGCGACTGCAGTCGTCGAGCAGGACGTTCGAACCCTCTCGACTAGTACGGCAGCCCTGTTAACCGCCATCTCTGCTATCAGTCCCGTAAGTCACCCTCCTTTTTGCATTCGGTCGATAATCATCAGGTGTATTTCCTTTTCAGGCCGAAGTCGTACCTCAAGCCTCGCAGTTCGCCGTTACGCTCAACGATGCCTATGCCGATACGTTGACGAACCTCGCCAAGTAACTGTAGTGCTAGAACGGAGTTTGCCCTTGTTTTAACATATTATTGTCCCGACGCAATAAAACCACTTTTCTTCTTCGTTCTTCCGTTCTTGCTGCACAGACGATTACGTGATACTGATGTGCGCCCGGTCTTGGCTCCAAATTCTATATATCTTTGGTGTCACCGCCTTTCCCGCTGAATCTTGCTCGTCGGACTGCCTTTGCTCGACCTTTTTTATACTCAATACACCATCTATTCTACTGGATCTCAAGGTCGTGTAACGTACGTGGATTTTCCCTGGATACCCGCCATCCAATTCACAGCTAAAAAATTCGCCTGTCCAGATCAACCTCTAAAACGCCTCCCGATTGTCCTACTTGAGAAAGTGCAATGCCATCGATACTGCATTCCTTTCTGTGCTGGGGTCGAATCATGACTGCAACATTTAACAACACTCCCCTTCCACGGGTGTCATAATTTGAAAGGCGGTGTTCTCAACCTCTTGAGCAAATTTTTTTTTTTTTTTTTTTTTTTTTTTTGCGGGCAAGGTTTTGACAGTTCCCAATCTTTCGTTCGCTATTGCATGGCTAATAACTTGGTGTTATGTCAGCTCGTTGGGAATTTACATTCCCCGATTCCCGTCGGTTTGAGAGAAACTTGTTGGAACGCACACGAAACACAGCTTCTTTGAATGGCGCGCTTCTTTATTGAAGGCCAGGCTTTCGAAAAGCACAAGCGGTCATGGGAAACCCTGATTTTTCAAGAAGAATAGGGCTCTAGTCTTAAAATAGGTCAGCGCCTTTTGTCTGGTCATTCTCGTGTGTATTCACAACTGTGCTTTTTTATGAACAGACCTATAAAGCTTGCTATTGCTTTGCGGGGGTGATTCAAGAACATTGGAGCGGAGTAACCGAATTTTCATCCTTACTGCTACTACTTCGACCATACGATGGTTCAAATCGCCTCATTGCTCTCCCTCGCTTCTATTGTCTGCGCCGCAGTGGCAACGCCGGTCAAGAGAGACATGGCGACAATTCAGAAAGATATCACCAATATTTCGGCGTTGCTTGTCACTTGGGATAACGCTGTCAACTCATTTAATGGGAACACGAACAGCGCCAACGTACGTTGACTCATTCCCCACTTGAAATTACAGCCTGAATCATTGCTTTTGTAGACGCTTCATACTAGATCCAAGGCACTAGAATCAGCCTTCGCGAGTGCTATCACGGACACTCATGTATGATGAGCATTTTGGACGATAATTTCATTCGATCCACTTATTTTTTTTTTTATTTTTTTTATTTTTTGAAAGGCCACCTCCAACTTTACCTCAGACACGAATGCTCTCACTGTGCTCGGCCAAATGGAGAACTCGTCCCCGATCCTCGTTGGAGGGCTGACCCAGATTGCTGAAAAGAGCGCAGACTTTAAGAAGATCAACGGAACATCCGCGATTGTTGCTGATCTGGGCTCTCTCGGAGCAGCCGCAACGGGGTTTATCGGAGCTATCGCCGCGATCATTACTGATGTAAGTCTCACGGCCTGCCATTCCAAGATACTGACTCACGTGACTGTTTTTTCTCTCTATTATCTAGACAGGAGTTATCGCTCAAGCTACTCAGTTCAAGACCACCTGGGCAGCTGCATTCGGAGACGCCATTTCCGATCTCCAATCTGGTCTCTGAGTTTGTAGTCTGTACACGGAATACATGGTTAGATTCTCTCCAGATTGGCGAAAAATGTAATTTGTTTTGTCCAAAATATTTTACATTAAATCTATCTCCAAGCCGTGTTATTCCGTTATCGCAATTAACTAACCACCGTTCACCGTTCAAAGCTGTGATCCCATCCACTGCCATTCCTCCCATTTGAATAATCCGTAAAAAGCGGGGCTCAGGATTCAGGAACGCCCAGCGTCTCGAGAGCCTCCCAGCGGTTCATCTCCATGGGAAGGGTGGAACGTTGAAGGCTAATCTTCAGCCCTCGGGAAGGAAGGGATTTAACTGCGCCATTGTTTCAGTTTCAGTTTTGGTGAGCGGTCAAAATCGCTGAGCACGCAATGACAGAGCACTGCTTCAGAGGGGGGCACACCATCATATTGCTTTTTTGATCTTTTCAATTGAATCATCGAACCTAAGAGGGGGGACTCAGCGCTATTATGTACCACACATATACAGAGTATGTACTTTGAAGCTTAATGTTCGACGGGAGGGCCCAATTGAACGGTACCTGCCGCAAAGAAGGCAGGACGAAAAGACGAGGATCCGGATACATGTCAAGTAGTGAGGCTAGTAAAGGATATTACCTCGGCCGCTCGCACCCCAACTATTTTTTCTCTTCTCCGAATGTATGGTGTCCAGAAGCACCAGGTGTATATATCAAAACGATCAAAGGCCATTGGCAGTGTTCTGAGGTTTTCCAAAACACTTTTTTTGTTTTCTATACTTTATGTATTTAAAACGCGTATTACGGGCTCACTCGGAAAAGCACCCGGTTCAAGTTTGATCTCAGACTGGGATTGTTGAACTGTTGAACAATCGAAGGAAAACGAGTTCCTTCTCGTCAAAACAGACGAAGGAAATGATTTATGTAACACATACATACACACACACATACATCTACAAATAGTAACGCCGCGCGCGCAGAATGAAATCAATTTGCATGGATAGATAGTAGGCCGTCGGTAAGAGACCGCCGTTCTTCAGGATCAATCTAATGTACCGATAGAGATGATGACTCGTCAATACCTGTGGAGACACAGAGTGGAATGCAGTTATAATATTCGGTTAGTTTTTGATTGTAGCCCTTTCAAAAGATTTAGCTTACTGCGCCGTTAACGAATACAAGAGATATTTGCTAGTCCAATTGATAGTCTCGGTAAGATCAGGCTGCGGGGTGTCGACACCGGCGAATTGGTTTCGGAGACTGGAATTGGTGAGCCTTGTTTATTGATGGATTGAAGAGTGTATCGAGTCAAAGCCACACAACATCTTATGCGGACCCGAGAATCCAATATACCGATATCCCGATGCCGACGCTGGGGTTGAGTCGATTTGGAGAGAGGTACGAGAGTCACGAAAGTCCCAATATGGAAACTCGATGGTCCGGGGCCGAAAATTCTTCCAAATTGGTACCGGATCCGCGTTTGGCGGTCCTCAATGATGGTTTCGCAAAGAAAGCAACGGTCAGAAGGCTGTGCCCGTCCAGACCCTTTCCTGACCGTTAATCTGCCACATACGTTTTGCATCTACCTCAAACGACTGTTGGCCAGGTCCTCCGCACATACTCTTTTCGTAGACAAGGCAAAGAAGGTCCTGATGCGTCCTATTTCTTGATGCAGCTGCGGGGGAGATCTCCTTGGAATCTCTAGTAACTGTTTGAAGTTTGTGTATCGACCACAGCAATTCCAGAAGGTGACGTTCTGTCGGATGATGCTCAGCCAAACACTCCGAATCAGCCAACAACGAAACGCCTATTGCTGTTGAGCTCTATCCGCTTCCGGACAGCTACATTGTCCACTTGTTTCAGTTCCAACCTGCGTTGCGGGGATGGTATATATACTAAAGAGGTGAGGACGCTCAAAGCTCCATCCTATTCTTTATCGAGCTATGTCCTCGCCCTTACTTTCCCATCTCACCATTCTCCAGGACAGCAGCGAGCGTTTCCCCAATCGCGCCGCATTCAAGATCGCATCCGAAGAATCATCATCCACCGGTATCCCTCAATGGACCACAATTACCTTTCGACAGTTTTACGAAGACGTTGAGTTGTGCTCGAGGTATTGGTCTCGCCAGCTCTCTCAAAAGGCGCCCGTGGGTTCCATAGTCGGCCTCTGGTACGCCGTTTGCTTAATACATTAGATTTGGGTTTCCAACACATTGGTAACAGGATCGGAGGGTTCACATACTTTGATGTGCTACATATATACGGCGTCTCCAAAGCTGGATATGTCCCCCAACTCTTCAGCTTACGCCTTCCCAACCCTACAGTCATCTACGAGCTTTTAGCCAAGGCTGGAGCGTCAATCCTCATCTGTGACTCGATAACTGCTACATTTGTCGTCGGCGACAGCCCTGTGTCGGTCTTGCGTACACCAAACTTCGATCAAATCGACGCCAGTCTATACTCGGAACCCATTCCTTCGCGACCTGCCAATGATCCGTCAAGTTGTGCCTTCGTTTTCCATACCAGCGGCTCTACATCCGGCAGTCCTAAACTTGTTCCCTGCAACTATCAATGGCTTGATGCCGCAGCGCGGAAAGCCAGTCAGCTGTGCGTACCCAGGGACGCTGACAGACAAGATGTCACCACTTGGATGTGAGTAAAATTCATACCAGTGCTTGTCGAACGTTATACTGACCTACTTGAAATGCAGAGGTAGCATGTGTCATATAGGGCAAACGATCCTCCTCATCTGTCTAATGCAATACGGGACTTGCCTAGTACAGCCGAGACGGATGCCTTTCTCGGCCGAGGAACTGATGGACATGATTAAATACTGCCACCTGAACCGCCTTTGGCAATTCTCGGCTTTCTTCTCTGCACATCTACGAGTTGCTCGAAAGAACCCCGAGCTTCTCTCTATGCTCGTCAACATGGAAGAGATCACAACTGCTGGCATGGCACTTTCTCAGGAAGACGAGGCATTTGCGTATAGCGTCGGTATCAACCTGAAGGTAAATTACCCATTCTCATCATTCTCGTTTCTTTGATTGTTGCTCACACGCCACCCTCAGAATCTCTTTGGCAGTACGGAATGCGGTGGCTCAACTCTGCTTTCTGTGGGTGGGAAAGATCCCGCCGTTCGCCATCACCTTCGACCTTTAGAAGGACTATCATACGCCTTCCTCCCCATCGCATCTGATTCGAACAATGGACATCAATCAACTGCCCGCCTTCTCGAGTTCGTCGTACTATCGGACTCGGGTGATTGTCCAGATGTGTCTCTGAGACAGGCTGACGGTCATTTCCACACTGGTGACTTGTTCCAAGAAGTTGCACCGGGAAGTTACATCTTTGTTGGACGAGATGACGACTGGATCAAGACCGAGAACAGTTTGAGATGCGATACCAAGTGAGCTCATATCCCGATCTATGCTTTCTCTTCGTACACGTATACTGATCATAAAATTATCTCTCAGATCTATCGAGGACAATGCTAGGGCTATGTGCGGTCCGCTCTTATCAGAGTGTATCGCAGTTGGAACTGGTCGCCCTTCTCCTGTGCTCTTCGTTGAGACGGACTCGGATATGGATCATTCCAGGCTCAAGAAGGAGATATTTCGAAAGATTCGTCATTTCCATTCTCGGCGGTACCTCCATGAGAGTATTCACTCTGCCAAGATGATTGTCATCGTCCCAAAAGGTACACTGCCTCGAACCGCTACAAAGGGCAACATTCGACGGAAGGAGGTCGAATCCAAGTTCAAAGCGGAGCTTGATCAACTCTACGGAGTCGTTCAGTAAAATTTTTCTATTTCATCTTATTTCCATCTTTTTTTTTTTTTCTCGCATCCGATTTTCTTGAACCAACGCAACGCATTTCCCATTATTTTATTTATTTATTGAACCGAGAACCCGAGAACCGAGAACAATTTTTCTTTTCTTTCTTTCTTTCTTTGTACTATTCTGGTCATTGTACCAAAAAAAGTCGTTTGTTTTTGTATTTTTACGATTCTCGTTACGAATGGATTAAGATATCAGTTATAATATACTACTACTATATACTTGGGTACTTACAAAACCAGTAGTAAATTCCAACGATTTATTTATTTTATTGATGTAATTACAATACTTAGGTAGTGGTAAAAAGCACATTTGTCTTAAATACATACTGTAATGTATCAGTTAATAAACGACTCTTCCCTTGCGTTTTCATAACCTCCATCTCGTTCAGTCGTCAGGCATCACCAAAAACGCCCAAACAAAATCCCGTGTGCCGGTCTGTGATACATCCATGATCCCTCGAGCTAGCGGGGTCGCCAAGGGATATTGTTTGGGCGCTCTTTTGGTTGATGCGTTCTCCGACTACTTGTAATCTCATCGCATACGTTTTGCGATGCATGCAATGACAAGGGATCTTCGATTTTATCCGTAACTTTCGCAAGATGATACTTGACAGAAATATCCCCTGATGCCGGTTCGGCTCAAAAGCCTTGGTTCGAGGCTCAACACCGTCGCCTCTCACAGGGGTCAGGGGTCGGCACATCTCTGACATCCTGTTTGGGTAAGGATAATACTTAGAAGGGGATCAAAGACATCCGCGCAAAAGTAGCTCGAAGTAATGTCCTCGCATCACCCGCGATGTTCTGATTATAAACTTACTTACCGACCCCTCAACGCTCTCCAATTTTGCGACAGGATTCACTGGACTGCTATTCCGAATTCGTTTCAGACGGTGTCGCGTCCGCGCCCGCGAATGTCGTTGTGGTTAGAGCTGAGTAAGCTGTGAAACAATACGATTCATCAGCACTCAAACCGTTGTAAACCTAGTGTAAACGTATTTGTAAATATTCCGAATCAATACAAAAAAACGAAAAGAAAAAAACGGAGCCGCTGCACCTGCCCTTCTGTCAGCTTCGTAATATGATTCGCGTAGATAGATTACCCTAATTAGGACAATCTCACGCAGACATGTCATTTGCTTACGCGAATCATATTACGCTGCTGACAAAAATTTATACATTACCAATTCGCGTAAGCGCTTTTGCATAATACTCGGCTTACGCAAGGTGATGGTGAGATTTATATTATAATCTTTCTATTCTAAAGACGCCTCGACCGCCTCGACCTCGACGATATAAAGGTTTAACAAAAACGCCTTTTCTGAAATTATTTTTTTCTACTCCGCCCAGCTAAACGCAATCGCCATGGTCTCTACTGTCGTCGCACCTCTATTTCAGCCCATTCAGTTGGGTCCACTGACTCTTCGCAATCGAATCTTCATGTCTGCAATGACCCGAAATCGAGCCGTGCCGACAAATGTTCCAAATAGCATTATGGTTGATCACTATCAACAAAGAGCGACCAGTGCAGGTTTAATCATCACAGAAGGAGTTCTTATCACGCCCCAGGGGTAGGTCAATTTGTATACCTGGTTTTGTGTTCGGACCAAATAAAGACGTGATACGCCGATAGGTCGGAATGGCCACATGCGCCCGGTATCTGGAGTAAAGAACAAGTGGCTGGATGGAAGAACATAACAGACGCAGTTCACAAGGAAGGTTCTTACATATTTGCTCAGGTACGAGTAACTGGCATGCTGTTTTCGTTCGTTTTGATGAATTAACTTGCTCCTTCTAGTTATGGCATCGTTAGTGGCCCGTTCATTTTTGCTCGTGTTCCAGGATTAATCATTCTCATCTTATCCTGTGACATCAGTCGGCCGCACCAGTCATCCTGACGCTCCTGAGCAAAAAGCCGCAGGCGTACCTGTCTATGCACCTTCAGCAATCTCTGCTCGAGGTGGAAAGGTAAATTACTTTAGCTGCTGCTGCTACATTCCAAGGTCAAAGTATATTGACACGGCATATCTTCACAGTTCAGGTTCATTTCTGGAGAACCAGGCTACGTTACGGTGAGTAAATATACACGGAGTCTGGCGATCGCCCCGCTCACTTTTAAAAAAAAACTTGTTTGGGTAGCCCTCTGCCATCGACGACCCAACTGAACTATTGGACCTCTTCGAGAAAGCAGCCGTCAACGCCAAGGAAGCTGGATTTGACGGAGTCGAACGTAAGATATCATGAGCCGTTTCTCATGATGTCGATTCGCTGAGCGACTCATTCATACTTTACAGTGCATGGCGCGAACGGCTACCTAGTCCATCAATTTCTAGATTCTACGTCGAACACTCGCCAAGATTCATGGGGAGGTTCGGTAGCCAATCGTTCCAAATTCGGACTTCTCGCATTAGAGAGATTAATCAAGGTGTTTGGAAAAGACCGAGTGGGGATTAAACTGAGTCCTTCAGGAGGTTACAACGATATGGGGTATGTTGCATAGATCCAAAATGATTAAGCTCCTAGTCCCCATTAACGTCGCTCATTTTTTACCTTAGAATGCCATTAGACGAAACCATCGAGACCTATAAGCATTTCATTTCCGAAGCTGACAAGCTGGGGATAGCTTACTTCGATGTGGTTCGGTATGTTCCAGCTTTCGACGTCGAGTTCGAGGGTGAGTAGGGCATTTTCTCATGGGTTACCTTGTCGAATCCAACACTTACCGATTGCTTTGCCATTTGCCATGTTTTAAGGTAAAAAACGTGCTACACCACACGACGCCATAGATATATACAAGCCCATCGTGAAAAACGCCAAGTTCTTTTCAAATGGAGGTTTCTCCGCAGAGGAAGCTGCTGCTTTTGTGAAGGGTATGTCGTTCTGCGAGAATTAAAAAAAGTATGAATCTGAAATATCATATTCGACCAGATGGAAAGGTAGAGGGCGTCTTCTTTGGAATGGGATGGATCAGCCATCCGGACTTTGCGAAACGCATCGAGAATGACAAACCTTTGGATAACCAGATAGATTGGACCACGTTGTATGGGAAATACTACATAGGCGAAGAAGAGCAAAATAAGGGATACAATAGTTATCCTGCTGCTCAATACTAGACTCAAGTCGTTAGATTGTTTAACGAGACCTAGTTGCAAACAAGAGATAGATAGATAGATGTGTACTACTTGATGATGGTAATCCAACAATGATTTTTTCACTTCACGATCAGATCGTGTCCTACCATTGAGTTAAATGAGCTGGGTAATCGATGGTAATAGATGAACTGATTGTAACACCACAAACTAGTGCCCTTCTTCGAAGGTCACGTTCAGTGGCCCACATCTAGGCTTCAACACGTCTTCCCCCGCACCAGTTCGACCAAACGGGCCGCCAGCCCAAGCAATAGGCCATAACGGCTTCGAGCACACGCTCTGTAGGAATCAACGAGTGGAATAAGTAAACAAACTCACAGAAGGCGCATAGCGGTACGTACCCCTCGGTCACATATCTCGTCGCACCTCAGCCAAGCAAACCACTCCAGCCAGGCCATCAACGATTTGACTCTCGAACCCCAATCAAGTAACTGCAATTGAGAGACGAAAGAAGTTTCCCATGGCTCTCTGCGAAAATGGAGCCAAAATCCGTGCAAAGCCGTCGAAGAACTACCTCAACGCTGGTTTTCAGAGTAATTTCGAAGGGCGTTATGAAGAATCTGGTAGCAGACAGAGAACAGCGTTGTAGTGCGGCGGTGGTATTAAGAGTAGTAGATTCAACTGGAAAAGGGTAGAATGATGACTGTAATTCGAAGAAGATTTGGTGATCGGAGGCATTCGGCGTGTCTCCGTATGCAATGAAGAGGTCTATATGCGTTGGATAGCCTCCACCAATATGGCGAAATCAGAGTTGTTATCAACGCTATCCAGCAGTTCGTCCGGTTGCGCAATACGTTCAGCCCAGAACCTGGCAATTTCTGAAATGTCACCTACTGCCAATGAAACCAGTCCCAGCTGCACTCGTAGTCAACCAGCTCGTCGATGAATGACTTGACATCATCAAGTGAAACGTGTTCCCAGACGTGTTCCCAGACGAAATGCTCCTGCGTCTTCTTTTTACCGATTCGACTGGTGGCAAGGCTTCGGTACTTGGGATGATAGAAGGTGACAAGTTTACTGTAGGATAGGGTTGCATGATTGACTGAGAACGTGCCGCAGCTCGTATCCATTCCACATTGCCACTACGAGCTTGAAGGGGTGCGATTAAAGCACCCGGTTCCCTCCTGGGTCCTTCGGGTCTACGACCTGGCATATCTGGAGGGTGAGACGGAGGATCTCCAGGTTGCCTTGATAGTACATCATCGGCCCCCAACGCTTGAGCAACAAAGTCATCTTCAAACGGAAAGGGAAACAAATCCCGAGCCTGGGAAGTCCCGGGAGGTGTGATATTGGGAGTATCTCCATGCTACGGTTCGATACACCGCGTCCACAGTGCATCCATTAGCCCTTGCACAATTTCTACCGGAGCTAAAACAGCGTCTGGGAGATGCGAGAGAAACGCAGTGAGAAGGTGTGAGTTTTACGTCCACACTGGCAGAACGATTCTTGAATGATCTAATTTGGGGCATAAGTTCTAAGCTAGCGCACCAAAAAATTACCTTTATTTACGGTCAAATAGTTGGACGCCATGGAAGTCAAAGAAAGAGTCGCACGAAATTACCACGGGCCAAAGCAGATACATAAACCTTCGTTCGAAACTTTTTCTAAAACCAATCTCGTATCCACTCACTCGCTCACTTTTGGCTGGTTTATTCAATCCCTTAAACGAGAGAACCCAGGAAAACTCATGAATCCTCTTATTCCAATTTTCGACCATAACTTGAAGTACAAATAAACCGATAGGAAAGCCAACTTTGATGACCTGCCCAGGATAATAAACACCTTATATCCTTCCAACCCTAACATTCTTTTAGACGCAGTCAGCAGCGTTTACGAACCACTTGGCTTGAATGCCATCGAGAGTAGTATGGGCCCAGGACTCAACAAAGGCACCAACATCCGCCGCAGTTTGTCCAGTGACGGAAAGGATGGTTTCAACGTCATACGTCCCATCGTCGTGGCGGATGATAGGGTCGTTCTGAATCTGTAAGAAAGGATGAGGTTTCCTGAATAATCTGTTCGGAATTTGCACTTACGTCGAAGACTGTGTTGGGGAATTCTACACCAATGGTGTGTCCGATGGCTATACCGCGGTTAGGACAAAAGAATGAGGCACGAAAGTCTGAAAGAGACACGTACCAAAGTTGTTGTCGGTCTGCAAAGCAGTGGCACCCAAATCGGGAGTAGGGGTCATGATGAAGAAGCAGGTAGTGCTTTCACCGTCCTGGCGGGTGACAGGGTTTGCCACAGCGACAGTGGCAGCAGCGATAAGAGCGACGACGGTCTTTGCGAAGAACATTTCAAAAAAAGTAGGGCAGAAAGTCGATCGAGGCTAGTAAGGCTGCAAGAGAGACTGGATAGCACTGGAGGATTATAGAGCTCTTTTATACTTTTTCGAGTCCTTTCCTATTACACTGTGGGCAAAATTCTGTGACTGAATCGGACGTGCTCTTCTCTCCGAATTCATACTTGCGCGCAGAACTTGACCACTATGACTGTAAATGTACGCACTTACTCAGGGACTTCCAGAATTCTATAGGTTGTAGGCTACAAAACGCCGTAAAAAGCTGTAGAAAAGACGGCGAGTGTTCACCATGTTGGTTACCACTGAAACCTTTTGAACTGAACATGTGCTGCAGCCTGCCCGGCCAAAAAGCGGCGAGTCTTCTCACTATTAGTTTTCTATTTAATAGTGACTGTAACATGCAGCATGAGATTTAACCAAGACGATTTTGTGAATAGCAGTCATGGACTTGCGGAGTTGAGCGGTCGAGATAAGCCTCAAATGCACTCAAAAGTGGCAGCAAACTTGTTAGACGCCAGTCTGGTTGTACTAAATACAGGGCGAATTCAACGTACGGCTCTGAACCTAACAATATGACCTTCAATATTCAATAGCCCATCGACAGCCCGAGTGTGGAAAAATAATTTGAAGCTCCGATCTCGTTCATGCACTCGGACTCTCTTTGAGCGAGCTCAAGAAATTGTACGAATTAGTCTTATTTCAATTTTCAACCATACAAACGAACAATGGGAAAGCGAACTTTTAGGACCTGTCCCCCCCCCGCCCAGGGTGCTATAAACACTTGTACGTAGTACTTGGCCACCCTCAGGCTAATCTTTGTTTTGGCACAGCTGTCCTCCACAGTCAACACTGTTCACGAACCACTCCGCTGCAATGCCATCGATAGTAGTCTGAGCCCAGGACTCAACCAGGGCGAGAACTACGGTGGTAGGCACTCCCTCAACTCCAATTTGTTCGGTTGTGATATTGTAGGTACCACCACCGTTGGCGATGACAGGGTCGTTTACGAACTGCAAGGAAGGATGAGATTTGGGGAGGAGGTGGATTTCCGTGTGGTTTGTTCAGATTCCGCACTTACATCGATGCTTTTGTCGAGAAATGTGTTCCCAATCGTGTGTCCGATGGCTATAAAGTGGGCGGAGATTTACTACAGAATAATTTTTATGAAAAATCTGGAAGAGACACATACCAAAGTTGAGATCGGTGTGCGCATCCTCAGTGGCACCCAGATCGGGGGTGGGAGTCATAATGAAGGAGCAGGTGCCCCCATCGTCCTGGCGGGAGACGGGGTTTGCCACAGCACCAGTGGCAGCAGCAATGAGGGCAACGACAACAGTCTTTGCGGAGAACATTTCGAGAAAAGTAAGGCAGAACTCCGATCGAGGTTAGTAAGGCTACCTGGACTGGATAACACTGGGAAGATTATAGCCCCCACTTTTATACCTTTTTCGTAAGTAAAGTTTGACCAGAATCTTTCCGTGGACATGTTACTTTCTCCGACTTCATCCTCGCACGCAGAACTCGATCATTGTGGACGATGGGCGAACCTTGCGAGTTCATCAGTTCGATCACTGGCTTTGAGGGGCAAGTACGACGGAGATGGACTGCCGGCGCGAAGCCGAAACGGATGACTGCACATAACAGTGAAATTTTTCAGGTTCAACTGCCGAAATGCTATATCTATACATGAAGATTAGTACCAAAGGCTGGTCGTTCAGAAGCCCCTCATGACGCGGGAGCGCAAACTTCCATGTGCACATTTGCTCAGAGTCTCACAGTAGGCCGCATTCTATGGGATCCGGACTACAGCCAGAACACCTTTGAAAGCTGTAGAGCAGACATCGAGTTGTTCATCATGTCAGTTACCACCAGAAATGACGTACCTTTGTTCCAAAGTCTTGTCCACATGCTCTCTACATATCATGATCTGACAGTGATGGTAATATGCAGCACGAGTCCGAACGGGAATTAACCATAATAACCAAGAAGAACTTGAGAGGAAGGAAGGAACAACGGTGTACTGTTGGAATTAAGCGAATAGACCCGGCCTAAAAGATTCAATTGTCTGAGATGTCAAGAACGATTCACTAAAACTTACCGTTGATCGTTGAAGTGGCTAGGTAGTAAAAAGAGCTTGAACACGAGTGCCACGATATTTGGCAAATGACGGAAAATCCAGCTCAGCACTCGAGATGGTCTTCGGTGATGTAGAGTACATGTTCCGCGGTCAAGCGGCTCGAAATCAACGACAATTCCCGGCTCCAAGAAACCTCGGATGATATCTCCCCAAAGACTAACCATCCAAGCCACTATCCGCGTCGACCGAGTCTCGTCTCCAACCTCTCCAACGACGACATGATTTCCCTTTACGGCACTATCGTTCCCAAACAGCCACGCACCACAAACCCGCCCTAACTTGATCTTCTCCCTCCATTTCACATTCTTTTCCTCCAACTCTCTTCCCGTCACTTGACTCGTACGTCTAAGATTTGACAGGAAAACGGGGCATGAGGTAAATTGAAAAAAGTGATAGTAGGTTTTGGCGTAGTAGGAAGGAGACCTAGAAGAAGGCGTGCAATTTGACCAGCGTCATGGAGGGGAGGGAGGAGATGCCGGAGACTCGAGGTAACACCAGATTATTTCACTGTTGTTCCGAAATTGTCATGAAGAGATTAGGATAAAGAAGCAACGGAGGAGAGAAAGCAAGCTAGCCATTCAGGCAAGAGGATCCAAGTAGCATGGGACAATCGTATGGCCAGTGAGGTGGAAAGTTTTTGAAAAGGTAAGGTGCAGTCCGATTATTACTGTCCAAGCGATAGGATGTTTGAAGCAAAACGGGTGGGAATATAAAGAGATTCAGGGTGAGATACCAAATGAAGTAGCTGTGCATTCCTTATCTCGACGAGATGAAGGTCAAGATTGGTGGTTAAGACCAAAGGACGTTGAACGTGCTGCTGCTGCGGAACACCGGAGTAATATTCTCACAGGACAAAGCAATAATATCACGACCTTTAGAGTAATTATCAACGACTGAATCTCCGCATAGAACAAGACAAAAAAAAACATAGGTTTCATTACTGTTTGTTTTTTTCCAGCCCCCTTTTTTTTTTTTTTTTTTTTTCACGGCCACCTGCACTCTCAGTGTGTCACAGAATGTTGACTTGCGCAATGACAGGTGTCATCTCGAGACCTGCTTCAGCAAGGCGTAACGATTGACCAAGACGCTTAAAGTTGCGCATATAAGTGAGAGTGAATAGGGAAAGGTCAACCATGTCATCGCACCAGGATATCGCTGTCCTTTAGCGGAGAAGGCAGTTTAGATGTCAACCTGACGCCGTTGATATACGTTCCATTGGATGATTCTAGATCCTGGATAAAGACCTGATCAAGAGTCACACAAAGTAGAAGCGGAAGGGGGGGGGGAGGGTACCACAGTCAAGCGAACACCTACCATTCCATCATGATCTACCCATACCAACGCGTGACTGCGACTAACTGAATTCATACTGCTCTGCGACCCAAGCCCAGTCGAAAAGTAACCATTACTTGGAGACTCTTCTTTCGAAGAGTCCTCGTATATCCCTTGACGTCCCAGAGTTATAGGCTCTCCCAGTGTCAGGACGATCGCCTTGGGAGTAAAAGAAAGAGACTGTTGTGTGGGTGTCAACGAGAGAATGGTATACATCACTGGGAGGAAGGAAGAAAAGGTTTGATAGACCAGTCCCCGTTTATATACTGACTGAGTCACTCACGTTCTCGAGATGTTCACGCGGGCTATTGGCAAGACGCTGATCGTTGTGGGTCCATGTAGGCTTTGATCATGACTCAGGGTTTTATCCGAGCTTAGATCGCTGGAACGAATACGGAGCGGTGAGCTTGCTGAAGTAGTCCGAGGGCACCTCCGCCGTTCCTGCCTGCCTTCCCTGGTGGCCGAGGGAAGTCGCAAGCGATTCGAGCTGAACAGTTGCCTAGTGCCTCCATAATCAGTCGCTCTGAAAAACAGTAGTTTGATCTCCGTGTCGACTGCTAAGCGAAATCACCTTGCATACTTCATCGGACGGCGTTAGTCTTGCATCAAAGGTTCGACAGGCAGCAGTTGAAGCGATCGAGGCTCGGAGATGAAGTGTAGCGAATTGTATACCGCTCACGTATATTTGTATTGGATGACATTCAAAACCGTGGTCCGGGAAGTCATTCGAAAAAACACTCACTGTTCAAGTTCTGCCCAAGCAAAAGCAAAAGCAAAAGCACCCTCCCAATCTCCATATCTCATTTGGTATATCCATACTAGTATTACGTTCATCATCATCGTCATCACCCTCATCATCATCACCATCGCCAAAAGCCAAATGGAAATTCAAAGTTCCTGCGGAACCGCAAAAAAAGACTTTTTTGAAACCAAAATGGTCAACAGTCCGAAGGAAGATTTATAAGGATAGGAGCCCGTAATGGCAATCTTTTTATACAAGTACCGCAGCGGTCCAAGGTTAAGTATGAAAGAAATGCGCGGTAAGAAGGCCATTTTTTTTTTTTGGTCGGAAGGTTTCCACACCTTAATGGATTTTCTAAATGTTGAACGTTTGGGCCCCTGGATGAAGATCGGAAGCAGAGCTCCATTATTCAATGGAAAATGAAAAAAAAAAAAAAAAAAAAAAAGTTTGGGAGGGTGGTCCGCGGGCGGGAGTAGTAAACCTATTGATGAAAGAACGTTATTATGATTAATAGCAATTAACCCTATAATCCCTCTAAGTTATAATCGTACATAGAAGGAAATGAAGAAATGTCACAACCCAAACAAAACAAAGAAAAAAAAAAAGGCAAAACCCAACACGCGTTCTCAGCCGTGCGTTCAAACGCCAGGTACACACCACGCCCTTCCGAACGGCGAAAACGAAAAAAAAAAAAAAACTTGAGGGAGCGGCCCAGCGGACGGAAAATAGCTTTTGAAGGCACGAATATTTGACACGTTTCCGCCTCGTGTTATTCGAGCGAGTTCAAGCAAAAAGCGCCGTCGAAGGAGAAGCTATGCTCAGGGAGTATATTCCCCCCATTCCCCCCCTCTCCACCTTTTTAAAGATGCCACCTACACTCGCAAACACTCTCTACTATGGTGTTGGCTTCTTTGGCCTCGGTATCATCTCTCTCGCGTCGCTCGGGATGAAGAACGTTTTAGGCGACATCTGCCGTAGGCTCTGGGACCGGAAAAACGATCACGTGAAAGGCTTAAAGCAGACGATAGCTCATAGGGATGCAGAGATCCTACATCTCAGGAACTCCCTTTCTTCAGCAGAAGCACGATCGGTGGGATTCGAACGACAACTGGCGGACGCGAGAAAGCAAGTGACACAGGTCAACCAGCAAAAGACGGAGCTGGAGACTCGAAAGAGGGCCGTGTCGGTGCAGAAGGAGAATGTGGAGTATGAACTGGGGTTGCGGCAGGAAGAGCTTAGTGCGTCCCGGGAGGACGTGCAGAGGGTGCAGGAAACCCTGAGGCAAACGCAGACCTTGTTGGATATCCGAACGTCTGAGCTCAGAGTCTCAGAGGCGTTCTTATCCCGATCGGATCGTTTCGCAGGGGCGGACGTGACCAAGATGATAGAAACACTCAATTTCGAGATTCACCAGACAGCATCCCTCATGGCCGACGAGTTTTCACCGCAATTGAAACTGTCGGGTGGACCCGGAGCGATGGTACCGTCCGTGAATGAGCAAGGGGTGGGAGTACACGAGGCTGCTGTTGTCCACACTGAAGATATTTTGGGAGAAGGTGTGGCGAAGATGCTGCAGACGTTCAACCATCGGGAAGATGGTATCCTCCTTCAAATCGCGTTTCAAGCCTCAATGTGTGCTTTCACGGAATGGATTATGGACTCGTGGTGTTACCACCAACGGGAATCCGAGGTCGAGGCTGTGCTACAGGAAATATACGAGCTGCTCCGAGAGACAGGTAACGAATTCGTTCCCCTTCATGTTTCAACCCCTCCATTCTTTTGTTGAAGAAAAATTGGTTGTTTTCTAGAGGAACAATCGGTATCTGCAAGATGGAGAATCCTAACGCGGAAATACGTCCGACAGCTTTTTCCTCCAGTCGAGCAGCCAAGCTTGACCTACCACATCTTTGCCGCGTGTGCCAACATCCTCATCACTGCAGGTTTACACGAGTCGGAGCAGCAGCTCATGGACACGCTCGCAGCACGATTCTCCAAGCAGATTGCGGATCTCGTCGACAGAGCGATTCATTTAAACAACGTTATCGGCGACGATGTCACATCATGCGAGTTCGTTCCCATTTACTGCACCCCCGACGTTATCTTCGACCCTGGCACGATGGAAGCTCCTTATAGTACCGGCATCACTGGGCAGGAATCGGACAAGATAATGTGTACGACGGACTTGGGGCTATTGAGGGCTGAAAAGGTCCAAGGAGAGGAAAGAACGTGGCATAACAGTATCCTGCTCAAGCCAAAAATTATCATGGCGGCAGATTTCACTGCGTCACCTACTTCAACTGATTCTTCACCAGGATGGAAAACCCGCTGGTCGGATGGTCAGACACCTGAGGTATGATGGTCACATTGGATAATTCTCATCGTTTAGTATATTTACATAAAAGCATCGCCCCGACTTTCGTTCTTGTTCATAGCATCATTTCCCGACGTTCATCATAGTATAAAACCATTGTATTTACTTATATTATGACGTATAATAATCAACTATAAGTAACGGCGAACCTCACGGGGATGGGAAACGACTTTACCAGAGGTAACAACCTCACGACAAAGGAGCTTCATCTGCTCTGGACTGCGCCTGCTCGGCATCAACCTGTGCTCTCATCTCCGTTTCCAACTCCTCCAGGCTCGGATTCGCCTTTTCCCAGGCTTTGAGCGTACTTTCGAACGCCTCCCAGACTTGACGGCCCGCCAGCTCACCACCTAGCTCACCATCGTCCGGCAAGTCTATGGATTCTATCTCTTCTCCGGCCGATGGCTTTTCTCTTTTCTTCCCAGAACTCTTCTTCGTTGCTGTATCGTCCGGTACCGCAGGAGAGGAGACGGAACCTTCAACTGAACAACGGCGCACTCGGCGTACAGCGCACCGGGTTTGAGAACCTCGGTTGGTGTAGTAGTATCAATCACACTGTCCTGGGCCTGGTCCTTGCGTTTTGTCGGATTTTCGGTCTTTTGAGAGAGTAATTTGAATGGAGTTGGCAGGAAGAGCGCGTGCAACACGGACTGGACGGCAGCGACGGAGGACTTGGTGAAGAGGTGAAGGATGGGCAGTATAATAATGTATCTGTTCGGGGTCCGTCAGAAAAAAGCATGCATTCGACGACGGTTACCAGAAACTCACAGGATCACACCAATTTTCGAATACCCGGACAGAGTCCAATCCGCATTCAGCATGCGAGCGATGGTGTCTGCCCGACTGATACCGGGAGAAACCGTTACAGCGATGATATTTGACTTTTGTGTGTCCGAGTTGACGACGGGGATGGCGGAGGCGTTACTCTCGGTTTTGGGGATCTGAGCAGTAGGTAGCGCATCAAGGATACGCTGGAGATGTCGGGTAAGGATGATGGTCCTCAATGAGCGTGTCCCTTCTGCGAGAAAAGTGGAATTCGGAGCAGGAAGTTTGTCGGATGCCAGGGAAGCGTAAAAGTCTGAAGAGGACGTGGCTGCAGCATAGAACCTGTTGACCACGTTTATAATACGAATATCGCGCTCTGTAGGGGCTGTAAGAAGAGCCGGGAGGAGGAGTGTTGTGAGCAGAAACGAAGCCAGCGAGAGCTGTTCTCTTTCAGCGTTGTCCCGGGCCCTAGAATTCGTGGCGAAAGAGGGAAAAGCTCCAATGTGCGAGTATTCGTGGGCAAAAAGGAGAGCGTCGAGCCTCTTTTCATGTCCAGATAAAAACCGTTTACAGAACGCGTGGATGGAAGCCGGTGAGAGCAGATTACATTGCTCTGCGAAGATTTGCTCGTTGCTCGTCGTACTTCTGAGCACGTCAACTAGCAAAGCAACCCGTGGTGAATCGATAGGGTCCGATGATAGAGCAATGATATGAGCTCCTCGCTGAGCCAATTCTTGTAGAATGGTTGAGCCAAATGGCGTAAAACCGCCCTTTAGATTTTTTTCAGTATACGCGTGAAGGACAGTGGCATAGCACACGTACTGTTACTAGTATAATTCGGGCATGCAGGTCTCTCTCCCTCGTCGTGGCTCGTCCTTGTGAGAATGCTCGAAGCGCAAATATTGTTGCAATCCCTATGACAATGTGGAGTGTGTATTGAGCCGGAAAGAATCTGCTGCCTAGAGTTTCGATAATTTGGAGAACCATAATGTAGCCAACTTTATAGCATGATGTGGTGGGGGTTGGAGAGACGTCGACGAGTAGTAGGAATCACGAGACCTTTGATTGGAACATTGCCGAAGCCTGGCGCCAAGGCACCGAACGACCGTGAATGCCTCTGACGGAGCGATAATCTTATCTAGGTCCGGCAAGGCCTCGGAGGTACGGTGCCTTGACACAAACGACTACCTTTATTGAACTACAAAGACGGGCTAGCCAGGTAATTACCGAAGACGTTTGACTCTGACTTCCATGGTTAATCTCAAAAATGTTAGCGAACTTCAGCGTACTCGCACTTCACAGTTTCTCAGATAATGACATCCTTTAGTATGCCGCTTAATTCCATAAGTAAAGCGCTGTTTACTCCTCAGGCTTGGTTACTGCTGTTTGCTTCGGAGTCGTGCTACAGATTACCGGTTTGATATTTCTCGAAAAAAACATCGATGTAAGTGCAGAATCTGAACAAACTACGCGGAAGATGTTCCACCTCCCTCCGAAATCTCATCCTTCCTTGCAGCTCGTAAACGACCCTGTCATCGCCAACGGTGGTGGTACCTACAATATTACAACCGAACAAATTGGAGTTGAGGGAGTGCCTACCACCTTGGTTCTCGCCTTGATAGAGTCCTGGGCTCAGACTACTATCGATGGCATTGCAGCAGAGTGGTTAGTGTTGACTGTGGTGGTGGACAGCTGTGTCAAAGCAAAGATTAGCCTGAGGGTTGCAAGTGCTACGTACAGTGTTTATATCAGGCCGCAAAAGTTCTGTTCGTTTGTATGGTTGAAAATTGAAATAAGAGTTATTTATGAGTTTTCGCTCAAGATACTACCGAAGAAATTGTTGTTTTCGAGTTTTCGAAGGGACCAGAACAAGGGAGCGAGTGCATGGACGATTTGGGTTTGAGAACGCTTCAGATTATTTTTTTCAACAAACTTCAAGTTCAAGACTCTCGATGGGTTATGAAATTTTGAAGGTTCAACATCTCGCTAGTCCTAGAGTCGTACGTTGAACTCGCCATGAATTTAGTCCAACCGGACTGGCGTTTAGCTTTGTTTGAGTTTTCAGATAATCAACTCTTCTACTTTAGCTCGCATTTCATCAGAAAATCTTATATAAATAATGCTTGACCGGCTTGTGGCCGCTTTCCACCCGCCAAATTTCGGCGGGTCAACCATAGAAAGGCAGCCAAGCTGCGAGCCGCAAGCTAGGTCGTTTCATCAAGTGCATTGAGCTTACCGAGCGCTCAATACAAAGCTACATGATATACAAAGTCGGCGAGACCAACTCAAAGCGTCCCTCCGGGCTTGCCGTAAAGCTGACAAGCCGGGAAAGCCGAGCAATTCAAATGCATCAAACTACTGATGCTTTGAGGCCATTTTTGACCGCTCAACTCCGTAAGCCCATCGCTGCTGTTCACAAAACTCTCTTGGTTAAATTTCATTCTGAATGTTACGGTGATCTTCGAATAGAGTACTGATATTGAGAAGACTTGCCGCTTTTTGGATGGGTTGGAACGGCAGCACATGTTCAGTTCAACAGTTTCGGTGGTAACTGACACTGTGGTGAACACTCACCGTCTTTTCTACAGCTTTTTACGGCGTTCTCAGGCTGTAACCTACAACCAATAGAGTGCTGTAAGACGCTGAGTAAGTGCGTACATGTTCGATAATGCCAGTGCTCAAGTTCTATGCGCAAGTATGAATTCGGAGAGAAGAGCACGTCCGATTCAGTAGAATTTTGCCCACAGTGCAATAGGAAAGGACTCGAAAAAGTATAAAAGAGCTCTATAATCCTCCAGTGCTATCCAGTCTCTCTTGCAGCCTTACTAGCCTCGATCGACTTTCTGCCTTACTCTTTTTGAAATGTTCTTCGCAAAGACCGTCGTCGCTCTTATCGCTGCTGCCACTGTCGCTGTGGCAAACCCTGTCACCCGCCAGGACGGTGAAAGCACTACCTGCTTCTTCATCATGACCCCTACTCCCGATCTGGGTGCCGCTGCTTTGCAGACCGACAACAACTTTGGTACGTGTCTCTTTCAGATTTGCATGCCTTATTCTTTTGTCTTAAACCCTCCATAGCCATCGGACACACGATTGGTGTAGAATTCCCCAACACAGTCTTCGACGCAAGTACAAATTTCAAAACATCTATTCAGGAAATCTCATCCTTTCTTACAGATTCAGAACGACCCCATCATCCGTCACGACGATGGGACGTATGACGTCGAAACCGTCCTTTCCGTCACTGGACAAACTGCGGCGGATGTTGGTGCCTTTGTTGAGTCCTGGGCCCATACTACTCTCGATGGCATTCAAGCCAAGTGGTTCGTAAACGCTGCTGACTGCGTCTAAAAGAATGTTAGGGTTGGAAGGATATAAGGTGTTTATTATCCTGGGCAGGTCATCAAAGTTGGCTTTCCTATCGGTTTATTTGTACTTCAAGTTATTTGAAATAAGAGGATTCATGGATTTTCCAGGGTTCTCTCGTTCGAGGGATTGAAAACCCAGCCAAAAGTGAACGAGTGAATGGGTACGAGATTGGCTTTGGAAAAAGTGTCTTTTTTCTTTTTTTTCTGAACGAAGGTTTACATTGACCCTGATCGGACGCATCAGCAAAACCTGAGATTTTCACGACACTTGAGCCCGACATCACAACTCCGCTCACCTTATAAGTTCAAGTTACCCTCAACTACCCTAATCTTCTCCCAGCCGAGAATGATGGGGCAGGTCCGCGGAGAGCAGTTCGATTGTCTCGCGCGGACTCTAAAATATTTCCTTAAGAATAAGGACTTGTGGCTGTCTTATAATAATTCAAAAGTTTAAAAGTTACACTCCATCCACGACTAATGAAAGAAGATCAGAACCATGACGAATTAGCAGGGTATTAATGAAGTATACCTCAGGCCAAACCCCATTGTCCACGTCCACATACCATTTGGGCTCTCCTTTGGTTGCGAAGGTGAGTATAACTTTGAGCCGGTCCCATGCTGTAGCCCGAGAGCCTGAGAATACCGGTGTGAGGACAAGCTCCGTACTCCGAACGCCGCAAGCCTTGGCAAGATGGTAACTGGCTTTATAAGATGAACGCCTGACAGCGTCGCAGTCTGTTGCAGTTTCGAGAGTTTGCTCTTGAGTGACCTCCCAGCCGTATCGAAAACAGACCGAGGTTACGTCATCTTCGGTATAGGATCCAGAGGAAGTATTGGTGGGAAAGAAGTGGCTCGGAAGCTCGGGAGCAGGAGTGTTTTTAAGGAATGCTACTTGCCTCTGTATGATATTGTCAGTGGAAATAAGCCGTTGACCACGAACCCGATATTCCTCAACTTCCGTGACTATCTCATCAGCTTCGAGTCCATTGATGAACTCTAACATGAGCTCGTCCAAGTCGGAGTAGTCAGCATCCGCAATGGTCTGCATGTCGAACAGCAAATGCCAAGAACAACGAAATGACCAGGGTCATCACATCACGCGATTCAGATAAGAATAGCGCCGTCTGGCGCCTAATAGATAAGAAGTAGCGCCGCCAAACCCGAAAGCTTTACCGCGTGCTTTTAACCAAGATTGAAGCTTTAAAGTGCTTGACCGTAGGATAGTTTATTCTTATGAAAATTAGGGGCTATAGCGTACAAAAGCAGCTGTAGAGGACAAGCCGCAGCAACGGCATGAGTTACGGGAAAACCCGTTATCTACCAGCGCTACCGTTATCTAGAAATTCGATCAGGGCTATCTGCCCGTGGTAATTTCGTCTTTCTTTGACTTCCATGGCGTCCAACTATTTGGCCGTAAATAAAGGCAAGTTTAGTGAAGACATCTCTTTCTTGGAATTCACTAGGTTTCTCTGAAACGTTGATGCCTTAGCTCAGAAATTATGCCCTGAATTCGGGCATTCAAGCTCAAGAGTTGTTCTGCGTATGGTATGTTCAGCTTCCTAAAACTCACACGATAATGCTCAGCGATCGATTGCAGCTGGGTTCATCTCCTTAAGCTTCAACCACCACCATCGCTATGGCTTCAAGCCGTCCATTCTCTTCTCGGAATTCTTTACTACCCTCCCCGACACGCCCTAGACGTTCAACCATTGCTAGCTCGAGCCCCCGAAAGCCACAATACATTGAACCTACTGCTCCAGTTCACTCAAAGCAGCCCACAAATCCCAAATTTCCGATCTCGCCTGAGAACCCACGTACTCCAAAACCTTGTCCACAAAGCTCGCCGTCACGATTACCTCGGCCTAGCTTCTCGACCCCGCGGAAACAACATCGCCCATCTATATCACTAGAAGCGCCTTGCTCACCCTCACCTCCGTTGACAGTTAAGAAGAAAAACGTGAGGAACGCGCCGCTTCCAAGCTCAAGTCCCAGGCGACTGTTAACAGTCACTGCTGCTCCTCCGTCCGTCATCCCGTCCAGTCTTGCTTCTCCGATTCATCGCAATGTCAAACCTCGAAGGTCTTCAATCAAACCAAAGGTCGACTCGCTGCATATCAGTGTTCCTACGATCTCGCTCACGGCAGTTCAGCCTGCGCCCCAAAAAATTTTCAAACGCGACCCGCGGCGGGTTTTGTGTGACCTTGGGATGTTGCTGGGTTCAGGCCAGATGGAAAAGCTGAACGGGTATCTCCCTCTCGATATTTTGATGGCTATCCATGAACGAGAATTGATGGAAGGAGAGGCGAGGTTGCAAAGAGCCAACTCTATCAAGAGTCACTCGGAAGGGTCCAGCGTCGCTCGTGGCAGTACTTCTACAGCCCCGACTGGTATGTTGTTCGTTACCACACTTCAACCACTCTGTATCTGACGGAAACCGTGCGTCAAAGGTGTATTCGGCTTTCCTCTTCGACAAATCACCCTGTACGCGTCGACGAAAACTGCATTAGGCGGGTTCGAACATGATTTACCCATTGTTGTATTCGCATGCGTAGAAGAGCTGTACCGCGCTGGTATTTCTACACCTTCCAATCCCACACCTACATCTCCTTCTCCCAATGTATTCCTGACGAGGCGAACACTTTCATCTTCACCCATGGACGACAAAGATGGTACAGGAAAGGGTGAATCACGTATCGACGTCCTATTTTCCATCTTCGACTCTCCAAAGGACCAGTTCGGGCTCTTATCATCGTTGAAAGACGAAGCTTCGAATGACGTTTATGGCCTTCTCACCGCTTTTCTCTCACATCTCCCAGAGCCTGTTTTGGCTCCGGTAGAAATTGTACAAGGGTTGAGGGATGCACTGTGGACGTGGTGTATTAGACCGCAGCGTGGAGATGCTCCGATCTCCTCTCTTCCCTCCATGACGCTGGTCAAACGAGTTGAAATTGCACGCCTCCTTCTAGGTCTCCTTCCTACTCCAAACCTATCACTCTTCGTCTACCTTATGGCGTTTTCCTGTCAAATCTTAGACGTACGAGTCAAGCGACGGGAAGCGAGAAACTCGTTGGCTTTTACTGGAACAGAAGGAGCAGCGGAGATTTCAGCTTTAGAAGCCCAAATGCTGGCAATGGAAAGAGAGTTGGAGGAGAAGAATGCGAAAGAGAGGGAGAAGATCAAGTTGGGGCGCGTTTGGGGCGCGTGGCTGTTTGGGAACGATAGTGACGGAGAGGGAAATCATGTCGTCGATGGAGAGGTTGGAGAGGAGAGTCGGTCGACGCGGATAATGGCTTGGATGGTCAGTCATTGGGGGGATATCATCCGAGGCTTCTTGGAGCCGGGTGTTATTGTTGATTTCGAGCTGCTTGCGCCCTCTCTTGGTGAAGCCGAACCCGAGTTCAATAAAGTCTGTCGTGGGGAGGCAAGAAACAAGGAAGGAGACATGGGCGATATCGACCACTCAGTAATTTTGCAAGCACCTCTAACGGAGTCTCTCTTCACCTCATCTGCGTCGTTGAGTCGCCTTCGATTGGGAGCCAAAGCTGGTCCAGGCTCTGCGGAATCGACGCCTAGACAACCACGCTGGGCAATGGGTGATTACGAAGGCCTACCTGATGTGAGAAAGGGGAGATAGTTCGAGTGCGGATGGGCCTGGTACGCGGTCAATCGTATGGGCGCCGTATGTGTTTTTATTATCAGCGTTATCGACTTGTCAACTGATGCGTCATCTAAGCCACTGATACTCTCGTCCCTCCTGAGGTCGAGCACGAAGCAAGTGTTCACAGTCGCTATAGTCTTGGCCATATTTCTAGTGATGAAAGTAGGAAGACTGAGGAATCGGAGGCGATGATGAAGGAGAGTTCGTCGAGTTCTACAGCCGCGTGTGAGTATATCTTTGAGCTGTTTAGACTCGACTGCTGACCTTTGTTTGGTTTATTATAGTAGATGAACGTCTATGCTCGCTCGAAACTGATCCCGGTCAGGATGCATGCATTCCCTTGAAGCGCATTTCCGCTCAAACGATACCACCTTCCCTCGATGATAGCGAGCCGAATTTACTCAGATCAAACTCCATTACCGACGCAGAAATAGATTATTTTAGCCGACTTGGGCCCCTGCGTGTCGTTAACGGGTCTGATAGTGATTTTGACTCTCGGTTGGCTAGCGGAAGTGAATTCACTGCATGCTCTTCTGCTAATGATACGCCACCTTCATCTGATGGATCCGTTGTACTCAAATTGAGCACTGGGCCGAAGCCTTGTAATCAATGTGTTGAGGGGTGTCCTATTCATGTGTACGCAAGGGAGCTGGAGATACGCCTGGCGGCACTAGTGGAGGAGAATTTGGCGTTGAGGCTGGGTTCGAAAGGCTCCTGAGTGGTATCGACAAGCGTCCCAATCCTCTGTCACAAAAACGTATCTTGGGATCCTTTTAGCCACTTACATATCACTCTTCTGTTGATACAAGTACCTTTAGTTGAACCAAGGGCGTGTAAAGATGGTGAGAAAATAAGTTTCTGACATCAAAATCGTAATCCACGATAGATTTTCAAAGTCCAAGTTTTCTATTTTTATATTTTTTCGGCAACTCGAAAACTTTCATTAGATATGCACATTTTCTGTATTGAGAAGCGGCCGCCAAAATATTCCTCTGACCACTCCACCTCCCCGGTACAATACGCCTCAAAATCGCATGAAGCCTATCAACAATCCGCTCAAGCTGAGTCAAAATGTTTCGCGCCTGGTGCGTACATTCAATTTCTGCTACTAATCGAAATTCAATGTTGTCTAGATCAACTCGGCATGTTATGGGAAGAATCATTTACCAAATCTGGTGCCGAGAGGTTTAGTCGAAAACCAAGTCGCCCTGATGAAGGCGGCGGAGACTGCAAGTTCGCACTCTGCTTCGAATTCTGACGAAGATTGGAGACATTTGGCTTATGGTACATTTCATACTTGACAATTATCGGAGTAAAAATGTGTTTTCCGTCTCATAATCAAAGTTACGGCCGGCCGGACAACGAACACTTTTGAGTCCGAAAGCTGTCTTGCCTCAAAACGGTATTTTGAATGCTCGGGAAGTATATGTCTGTCAGCACATACGTAGGTGGCTCTTGATCGCGGCGATAAGGAAAGTTCGGTTAGCGGTGATACGATTCGTACGAGGAGAAGCGGGGGTCCGGGGCCAACTTTGAAGGTCAGTCCAAAAATCTCTATAAGGATACAGGCCTGCGGAGGAGAAGACCATGACAAACATCTATCTACTCGAGGAAGGAAGGAAGGAAGTTTATTACACTATTCTGGCTAACATAATGAGGAAACCGAGTCGTAGGTAATTCGTTTGGAAGAGACTATTTATTCCACCTAGTGGTAACACGGCCCCCTCGATTTGAGTCCACAGCTAACTGTCCAAGACTACGAATTAAGTAGTCGTTCAATCCCCGTCAGCCGAAGCAGAAAATTTTCAAACCATTGAAGCAATGAACTTCTCATCAGCTGTAAAAGCCATTTTCGTTGATTTGGCCTTCGAGTTTCACCACAGGATTGAAGCTTAATGGAGCGATAAATAGATTGAACATTAATTGTATTCCTCGCTTCTCTCATCAATCAATACTTGCTGGGGGGCGAATGTACTTGACGCAGCCTTGGCTTTCCCAAGTGGAGTCTTTTTGAAGTTTTCAGTATCGTTTGTCGTGGAGGTACTGCGGGGCACATGTACGAAGCTTGAGTTCGTGCAAAGATTTTAAGTATAAAAGCAGGTCAAATTCTCCTTATGATCCTCAGTTTTCGACTCTCCTCGACTACATCCTAGTATCCCATCCTTCGTACCATCATGCGCTTCACCACTCAGCTCTTTGCATTGGTTTCGGCCGTATTTTTACAATCTTTGACTAGCTCTAGCCAAGGCGTTCTGGCCAGTCCTCTCGAGGTGAGTTTGTCTTATGGACACTCCAATGTACAGACCGTCTCATCATGACCGTTGGCATAGCTTGGTTCGAGAGCTGCGGCACCAGCCCCACAGTGTGCAGCGGCGAATCAGCCTTGCCTTAGCGACTCCCTAGGCATTGCAACAGGTCTTCCTTGCTGCGCTGGCTTAATCTGTGCAGGGGTGCGTTATGCATGTTGAATATTTTGTGATATGACATTTAACCTCAACTTTATAGACATGTATCCCGAACGAAGTGCCTTCACTTCCAAGCATTCCAGGACTTCCTGTGGTTCCCCTTCCTGCTGCCCCTGCACTTCCTGCTGCCCCTGCACTTCCTGCTGCCCCTGCTGCCCCTGCACTTCCTGCAATCCCAAAACTTCCTACCCTTCCGTGAATCGGTTTTAGAAAACTGATTTATGTACATATACTGCTGAAAAAATAGAACAATATACTTGATCTTGGACTTGACCTATGAGGAGGCTGTAAACTGCAAAAGAAGAAAACACAGCGTAGTAAGCATGGGGTCGGAGGCCGTTTAACAAAAAATATTATATCCGCCTTCTTCGTTTGAATGAAATTATTTTTTCCCACACTTGATTTCTTCCAAAGAATTATGACGGCGTTTTGCCGCCTTCCGCGGGCCTGCCTCCTACCTTCGCCTGCAAGCACATTGCTCTGCGTCATTTGGATAGGGTAGGTTCAACACTTGCGTCTGCTATGTGGGGGCGACATTCTAAGCTCAGTGCCATCTACTTGAAATCCGATTTGGGTTTAATTGATTTGCTCAAGTCCAGGCTTTCAAGTTTTCCTCGGCATCCTACTATGTCCATATTTCTTTTCTATCGGTTAGGACATCCAACAGGCATGAGGTTAGTGTATCCACTGTATCCCCTTGTAAGTCAGCCACTGCCCCCTTGCTGTTCATCGACCTGATTTCCTTGATTTCGTGGTCTATTTTGCTCCAAGTGGGACTCACCCCTTCCAACCCCTTGAAGTAAGATATCAGGGTCAAGACGTCAAAGTCCCGTAAGAGACGAATGCTATCCCTCTCTGGACAACGCGGGAGCGCTACGTAGCCGTCGAATAGGCTTAAGGATCCTGTAGAAGGCACTTGCTATGTCGATGATCACAGGCGCAATGGTTTATATTTGAGCGCGATTCTCACTGATTTGCATAGGCTTAAGTAGGAATTATTTGTGCTTGGCTGTACGTGTCGCTGGTGGTCTTTTTTTTTTTTTTTTTTTGCTGAACTAATATCCTCATAGTCTGTCGGTATTACCGGCGGAACTGGTATCACATTTCCCTCCAGTCCATCAGCCTCAGGCGAGGGACGAGGATCCGCTCCAATGCTTTGGCTTTCTTGTCCACATCCGGTCCCTCTGCCTGGAACACAATGCCAACAACGGTGTTCCTGGCACCATTTGGACGGTCATCAACGTTTTTGAATCACCATCCCTCGGACGCCGATGGCGAGGGCCACTGTCAGGTTGTCAGGTAGGTGTTGCCTCGTGTTTCGTTTCCTCCCGCTGATAGTAAGGGTTGACCCGAATCCCTCTGCTAGGGTCATATGCGTGTGGCTGGTATGCACGAAGCTAGAATTGGTGAAGCTTTCTCGGTTTGCTCCTGCGTTGCCTGGTTGGTGATTCACCACCTCCACTCGGGAACGTCTCGAGCACATCCTGTTTTTTTTTTCCTCCCTGCTTTTCGTGCCGTGCCTCTGACTTTGCCATGTTCGCTACTATCTTCTTTTTCATCGTTGTTTTCGCCATTTGTTCCTCCACCGCGTATTCACTGCAGATATCACCGACATTGCCATCACTGGTGGCGCCTATATGAGGGATAATAGACTGCATTCATTTGCACCGGTGCGCGGCCGTCCTTGATGAGTGCAAGGTTTTATCCTATATTCTATTGAATAACCCCGAGCTTGAGCAAACTCGAAATGATCACGAAAAAAACCTGATGAACGAAGCGAAACGTAATCATGGACCATAGGACGAGCGTTCTGGCTGGATCCCTCTTTCTAGTGTCGAAGATGATGTTGGACAATGCAGTGGGACTCGGCAGCGTGAGTTTTTTTTTCGAAATTTCTTATTCGTTTTCGAATGCGACGATCACACCTCCATCAGTTGTGGTATGAACACGTACGAATCTCCTATTCGATCCTCATTAACCGAGCAGAAAAAAAAGAATCTAAAAAATCTTATGCCATCGAGTATCCAACGTGCAGCAATTCGGATAACCTTGTCAGCTGTATACAAGAGATTTTCTCTAATTTGCTTCGATCGTTCATCCAACGCGAGGATTGGTGGACTTTCCTAAGTGGGCGTATACTTACTGTTTCTGATGTGGAGGCGAGCTTTTGTTATGACAAAACCTTAGTTGTGGAGGTACCGTGGACGCGAACTTTGGTTGTGGCAAAACCTTGCTAGAATAAAAAGAGATTCCCGAGTATAAAAACTGGTGTAAATTCTCCCTCATCTCCCTCAGTTCTCGATTCACGGCTATCCCTATCATGCGCTTCATCACTCAACTATCATGTAGCGTGAGTCAGAGTCTCGAGAAACGTTGATCCAATTATCGATACAAGATGGGATAGAGCGGGAATACATAATGCTCACAACAATTGTTCGATTCAAAGGATAGATGGAACGAAGACAGATTATTTATTATTTACATGAAGAATCATGTTGGGCGTGCTGTAAATAAATACGTGGTAATATCAACGGGAAAATCGAGTCCGTAGTGCTAATAAAAACATCCTATAGAACCAGCAGCGCCCCAGACACAGCTCCAAAGAGAACAAGCGCTGTACTGTAAGACGTCGTCTTGCCAATGACACCTACAGTCCTGGACGAAGCAGCGCCATTGGGTGCACCTGTGCTACTGCTTCCAGTGCTGCTCGCAGAGGTACTGGCGGGTGTGGGAGACGTTATGGAGGCAGATCCACTTCTTGAAGTACTAGAAACCGCACTGGAAGAAGAGGAAAATTGTAGCGAGGTTATTGAGAAGGATATGGAGGTACTGGGACTAGCGAGAGCGCAGAACTGGTTCGTCAGATTTTCGGCTGATATAAGTTCGCTGGAGTTCGAGCAGCTCGAGCTAATGCAGGAAACGAGAGCGGGTTGATAGTTGGTGCTAGAAAAAAAAAAAACAGAAATGGGAAAGTAAGCGAAGGATTGCTGGGACAGGGATGACGATACGCACTTGTTACAGTAGCAGCTCTCAGGAGTGACATTAGAACAGTTTACTTGAGCTATGGCCGTTAAGAAACAGTTTCCGACTGGAAGCCAAGATTAGCCTACAAAATGAATGCAGTGAATGCGAGACCACGGACCACACGATGAAAGCCCGCTCAGTGAAGGTAGATCCGCAGAAGTCGTTGAGCTAGCAGACGTGGAGCTTGTCGCAGATACAGAAACAGAGCCACTGGTGCTCCCCGAAGAGTTGGCCGAGATTGAAGCTGAGGAAGAGGTCGATGCTGAAGCTGAGGCGCTCGCCGTCGAGGACTGGGCTGCTCCGAGCGAAAAGGAGCCGAAGAACACCGTTATCAACAATACGATCCTGCTGATAGACAGGCGCCCGTGTCGTGAATCCATGGTATGAGAGAGAAAGAGGTATATCTCGAGCACAGAAAGCCGGCAACGACGACGAGTGGTGGCAGTCCGTTTGAAAAGCGTGACAGATTACGTACATCATTAGTCACTTAGGACGTGACCTAAAACGAAGCGCGACTAAAACGCGTGCTATGGTCTGACTATACAATAGATATCGCGGAATACTCGTGTGTGGGTATCAAACGGACCTAAGCATTTGGACGACAATACCTTCAATAACCACAAACATGCATCAGACAATGAGCCGCGATATTCGTACGATAAAAGTACAGTAGCCTAAGTAAAGATTTTTCGATCAGCTAACCTTTTCACAGCACAGAAGGACGAACACCCAGATTTGCAGATTTGAAGCGGTCTAAAGATGCGACCCAGATATCGGCTCTGTATCGCTTCAAGCGCAGCTGAAATGCACCGAAAAATAGGATCGAAGATACGGAATGAAAGAAAAGTGAAATTACGCCCCAGTTTTCTCGGTGATGGAGAGGCGCGCCCACCATGTATTCTCCATGGTTATGACGAACTTAATGCTTGGCTGGAGTGCAAAAAAAAAGATCAGGCTGAGGTCGAGCCCGGAGGGTATATACCAGGCGTCCATAGAATCCAAGAAACCAAAGTAGGAAGTCACGTCTGTCGATGAGAAGAATTATCAACCGGAGTGTTCAGAGATTCTCCGGAGTGCGCCAGTGCGCGAAGCTTCGCTTTGGCCGAGCTAAATTTGGGAATAGGCGTGCGAATATCTTTGTTCTTGCTACTTACATATTTCCGACTCTTCCAAGCACTGGTATGTTTGAATCACACGTTTTCAAAAGTCGGAGGACGCACCCCTTCGTTACTAGCATCGGAGTCCCGTCGCTGATTCATCTTGGAGGGACTTTCTCCGCCGTAACCTTAAGGTGCTACAGACGGGAAAACACGCCGCCCCGCGCACGCGCACCGAACGGCATAATCTTTTTTTTCGACTGCACGGTTCATTGATTTAAATATCAGCATATGTACATGCCTTCACTGTTTCGGAGCATTATACCTACAAGACTCGACCACTATCTGTACCTTTGAAATTAGTGAGAAACTCGGGGGAGCCCCACATTCTTCCTGATCCTAGGATGTACTTGTTATTCTTATTCTTTACTGGAGGTGGATCTCACGTTTTAAACTTCGGCCCTACCCGAAGAAGAATTATATTGCGGCCTCGCCCGAAGAAGTGTAGGGACTTTCTGGTTCATCTGCTGTTCCAATATATCTCCGATGTGCTGTTTGGCAAAACCTTTCCCTCGTTATCTTTGCCTTTGCTACGCTTTGATATGGCAGGAGCTGTTTTGCCACAAGCCTCAGTGCATCCTTATCCGCGACTTGTTATTTTATCATGGCTCCCATCCGGATCTTGGCACTGCTTTCAGACTGATATGCAGCTTCCTTGACATTCAATTCGATGTCACAGACAGCTGAACCTTAACGCTCATCAAGCATGCTCTCCGAAAACAGTATCCCAGCGGAACGATCCAGGGACAACGTTCTGCTTCCTGCTGTTCGGTTTTGGCCGATTAACCGTTGTGTGTCCTTATAGGCAAAAGTGACCCTTCGTTCGCCACGACGATGAGAGACCTTTGATGTCAGACTTATTCATTCAGTACTTCAGAATCTTGCGATGGCACCATCTCCGGGTAACGCGGCTGATAGTGTGCAGATGCGGTAGTGTTAATGATACAAGTCTTTTTTCTTCTTTTCCTTTGCCCACCTTGCATTTCCCGCTCCCATGTTTAAGGGTTTTCCTTTAGGCGCACTTTTTTACAGTTCATATTGCTTTTTCGATTCCAATCCAGAATACCCCAACGAATGTGAGTGCGAATTAGCCCCCCCCCCCTGCCCCGCTAGCCATTCTTAGCCTCGGCACTCAATGTCCGCTCAATCACCATCCAATACTTGGGATTGGTTTCTAACGGCGTCGCTTTTGGCGGAGTAGGATGCCACAGCGTTTCGGACATTTCATCGGAGCTTGCCAGGCGACAGTATAGCGACAATGGATTTGTCGACTTCAAACGTTTAGGATTTCTGATTTCAGGATTCGGATGGACTGATACTTGATGGCCGATAGGGAGTTTCTTAGGAAAGCTCCAGGCTTTGAATTGGTCGGGCCGATTTTGTACAGCTTTGTGCTCGGGGATAACCGCAAGACGCTTGGGATGAAAACGACCCGAGCTGGCGGCTTGCGGCTTGGCTGCCTTTGCATGGCGGGGGAAAAGCCGCCACAGGCCGATCAAGGATTATGTAAGGTTTTTTGATGACAACCGACTTATCTACTCCTGCTCCGCAGGCCCAGTAGTGTTCAAACAGAGACCGGGACGTAACAGGTAGGAAACTAGTACAAGATGTCGTAGGAAGATACAGCGTAGAATGATATTACAGTACAGTCAATGATTTACAGCTCGAAACTTCCTGCGAGTAAACGATTTGAGAGACGGTCGAAGCGATGGTTCGGGGTCCATGAAGCCACGCGAAAAGTCTCGAATCCGGTCAGTCTCTGCAACCTCGTTCGGCTCCGGCCATACCACGTCTACCAACCGGTAGAGAACTATCCCACAAGAAAATAGATCGGCAAGCAGAGGTTTGAACGGGGAGCCCGATACTACTTCTGATAACGAAACTATGAGCGTCTATATTAAAAGAATAAACAGGGCCACCTACCTGGGGCCATCCAACCGGGAGTCCCCTGACTACCCGTTACTGTCTGGTTTGAGTTCCTCACCCAGATAGCCAAGTTTAAATCGATGATTTGAAGCGTAAACGTGGTAGGGTGATAGACAAGATTGCTGGGCTTGATGTCCATGTGAGCGATGCGGTGGTCATGTAGAAACTGCAAGCCATTTCCAAGGCCATTGCACATGCCGGAGATTGCGAGGAAAGTAAAAGACGTCTTGTGGTTGAGGGAAGATTCAAGCGAGACTAGTTCTGGCAAAACGACGATATTCCATACATAAGGAGTGGGGATGATGGCTTCGGCCTTGATGACGTTAGGGTGTTTCAGGTGTCGCCTGTAAAACTTCTGCTCGCTATTCGACCTGACGATCTTGGCTACGAGGTTGGTCTTCCTGGCGGCGAAAGAATCTTTCGTCATCGTGAGTATATTACCGTGCAAAACGAGCTGGGTGAGTCAGGAAAAAGCCTACGTTTATGATTTCGAAAGAAACTCACGACTCTATTGTATCCCTCTTGGGTGAGTATTTCCTGAGCCGCTTGCGCGCTTTCCATCTCTCCCTCTTGTGCGCCCTTGGCTTTCGCCCGTGTGACGATGCCGTTTGCAGTGTTTCCCGCGCCAAAGCCAGGTTCAGCACCAGCACCTCCTCTCCTACCTCCTTCCCTGCCTCTTCTCCCTGGGTTCCCGGAACCATCATCACCTCCCTCATCGTCGGGCCACTTTTTATCAACAACGGGTCCTCCGGGGCTGGCCGCCCCGTTGTTTTTTTTTTGCCTCTTGGAGGGGCTTCTCTTGCGGCTTTCGGCATCGTCATTTCGATTTCCGGCTTCAGCTGTGATACTGGGGTCCGGTACTACGCGACGTCCGCGCTTAGCTGCCGGTTTGGACGGAAGGTTCGATATCGCGGATTTGGGTGCGAGCTTGATGAGCGGCTGGATTAGGTTGGATATGGTTTGGGATAGATTTGGGATAGGATCCCGGTCTATGATGTTGTATATAGTCGCAAAAAACTCCAGTCGCGATTCGAGGGAGTTGAGACTGTAGACGAGCTGCACGTGCTGAATCTGGAAAGAAATTTGAGCGGGAAAAAGTGTGAGAAAACTACGAAGTGCGTAACCCGTTCATCCTTTTCATACATCAGGAACAACTCAACCTTCCCGGTCTGGTACACGTAGACAAGAGGCAGGATGAGCCGGTGGCCGCTCACTCGGTTCATCCACCTGACCATCCCAGACCCGTAGAAAAACATCCGAGATTTGTCCCCCCTGGTACTGGAAGACTCGAACTCGAGAAAAAGGTAAGGTTCATTGCCGCGTAGAAGAGACACAAGGGGCTTGAACTGATACCAGAGGAGAAAACCTCGAACCTCAGCCGGTATACCCAGGTCATCAGGCAGGATCTTGTTCTTTTCTGCGAGGCTGCGTGCAAAATATCATCAATTGTACCTCGACCTTTGTTAAAGTCTTACAGAACCAGTTCTGGAACCATCGTCACTCAATCCAGTTTCCCAAATCGTAGGAAAAAGTCTAAAACCCGAGATTCGTCCCAGATTGTGGCGTAAGGGAGACAGTTATCCATGAGATGGACTGCCTCCGAGTGGCGAGACTCGGCGCGTTGGCCTGTTGATTGAATATTGACCAGACGATCGTTGCAAGCAAAACGACTACGAATTGTTGCGACCAGGTGCACATCCCGACGAAACTCGGCGTTTTGTATGAAGAGGTCATATCCCTGATAAATGATGGCTAGTCAGATTGAGATAATGGAGACAAAGAGGAATTTACGCACCGCACTCTCGATCTCCCTACGTCTCGCCAA